>JAUJYU010000787.1:0-11243 GCA_033995675.1 Nothrus silvestris
ACCAATTGAAATTTAAATTGAAAAATAGCTAATGATGAAAATATTTCTATTTTGCCTGAATCGCAATAAATAATCATGTTTATGCAAATTTGTGACTTTTGATTGTTTATGATTCGTTGAATTTAGTTTGAATTTTTAGCTTTAGTTGAGCTCAATCTTTACCAAATTTAAGTTAATCTAAATAATAACTTGAGATTGAATAAAGAATACAGAAGGGATATTAAATATAAATCTTTATAAATATAAATCTTATACAGAAGGGATATTATTTCTAACGCTTGTATTTTTTAAATATCACCTTATTCTTCAATTTTATTTTTGTGTAATAAAAATCTTATAGTGAAAGTTTCACTAAGACGAAACTTTTTTTTATTAATCCTTAAATTATCTCTAAGAATATGCCTTAAATCCTCAATAAAAGCTGAGATCAACACATAATTGATTACATTTTGCTATATATTATATAAAAATGAAATCATTGGCGGTGAGAAGACACACAAGAATACATAGAAGACACACAACATATAGATATACATATTTCATAGAATCATAAGTGAGCCAATCTCTTCTCAAGCACATCGAAAACATGCGCTCAGCTTTACTTTCTCTCTATTAATCTTCAAAACGTGAAGTGAATTCATATTTATAAAGCTATCAAAACGGAAATAACGCCCTCAAGATTGAGCTTTTCATATCAAATCGATTTCTGTGACGCTATATAAACACATCTGAATTAATATACTATAGAGATAGCATTGTATCAAATAACTCCATTTCTATTTTAAACTTACCAATGCATCAAATAACAGATTTTTGTCTTTCAAAATGAACACTTTTTTCTAAAAATACATTCAATAACAACTATATTTAGAAATTTAATAATTTATGAATAATCAAAACTTTGATGCTTTACTCTTTGATGCTCTACTCTTTCATTTATAGAGAAAGTGATTTAGAAATCAAACTTCAATTCCTTTAAACATAAACTTATTTATTATTCAACAGAATAAACCATTAATTTTGCAGAAGAAAAAATTATTCAATTTATTCATTTAGAAATCATTGAGTATTACAAATATCTTATACTTGAAGATTAGGTAACGAAAGATTTGCAAAGCATTAGAATCATGAAAAATAAGATGAATGTAATTAGTTATCAAATAATGACAAGTAAATGATGCGAATAAAAGAAAGTCCTCTCATCAATCATTGCTCAGTGCATGATTAACTTTTTTGACATATAATCTCAAATTTATTAAACCAATACTTTATATATAAGATTAGAGCTAAAAATATTTAACGACAGGACACATATCATCCAATTTGGTATTTCGCCATAAACTAGAATTCATTGCGACTTTTAAAATATCATAAAAATAATATTTTTAGAGTTTTTTTAATGACTATCTCTGCTTATCATTGAAAATAAAATAAAAGACATTTTTGAAGTAGTGATAAATTCTAAAGAATAAATTGGAAAACAGTGGTTATTTCAAACTTAATATAAATTTAGTTTATAAAAAACTCAATCCCTTTATATATTGAGCGAATTAAGAGAATAATAAGATGATTAAGTTATAAGACTAGAGTTTAGAAGTTTTAGATAAATAGCGTTGCGAAGTAAACATTTCTCTCTATATTTTCTTTAGCATTTTGATGAATAAGTTTGATAAATAAATTTAGACATTATTATGAATGTTCTTGAAATAAGTATTTTAGAAATGTTTCTTTGCTGTCTTTATTTCATAAATAGAAATATAGAAAATATTGATTAATGGTTACTAAAATAGCAATTAAAAGCGATTGAGGAGTGGCCTATTCGGTGGCATTCGACAAGACCGCCAAAAAATTTAAAGCTCCGCCTACTTTAGTTAACTTAATTTGAGTCAATTTCAGAGTTTGTGGGTTTAATAATCATATGATAAATCAAATTTAGAGGTATATTATTTAATAAGATGGTTCGATAGATATCAAATATATTGAGATCGTAGGAGTTTTAAAAGGATTAGACAACTTATGCCTTTGTCTTTTATTGCTAATAATTAATGCATTTCAGGTATTCATAAAAATTTAATCTTATAAACTCATAATAAATCCACGAAATAAAATTTCAAATTTATATTTTTCAAGATTAAAATTTTTAAATATTTGTTTCAAAGTTGACGCGTCCATAACCTCATGGGTTGGTTCTATTGCTTGTTATATCTTTACGATAGTTTTGTTAAATCGTTACAAAAATATATGACTTTTAAGTTCGATAAGAAACTGAAAGCTCTTTTAATTATAAGAATAAATTGAAATTTTCAGAATTTCTTTCCATATCTGTTGAAAATCTAAAATAAGAAATTGAAAATTAGTGTTTTTCTTATTCTGATAATTGTTTAGTTCTTTTAAATTACTTTAAATGAAAGAAATAAAATATGCTTTTCTAAGATATTTTCAAAAATATTTACAGCTATAAAATGCTTGAATCAAAAATTCTTATTGAAATTCCAACTTTTATGTTAGAATATATTTTAAAATATTTAATAATAATGAATATTATTAGAATAATTCACTTACAGTCGTAACTTTCATTGAATAACTTGCATTTCGTTAATATAAGTCTAACTTAACTTTTAGTTAAGAGAGAGAGAGAGAGAGAGAGAGAGAGAGAGAGAGAGAGAGAGAGAGAGAGAGAGAGAGCACGACAGTGGCTTTTGAGAAAAAGAGATAACTTGTTTTTATTTTGTTTGTCAAAACCTAGTTTTTTCAAGAGCGATCGTCTTTTGATAGACAACTTCCTGTGTTTTTTAAGCGAATGCTTGAATTTGTCAAAATTCATAAAATTGTAATATAAGTAAACCATTCCTCTCAACAGATTTTTGATTTTACTAATTTTTGATTTGACATACTGTATACTAAATGAAATGACATTAAATAAATTAAGATACTATTTATTTTCCTCAATATTTATTCTTTGAATAATATATGACAATAAACTTAAAAGGATAAGTAATTTATAAAGAACATATATTTTAAATAAAAAATCAAGTATAATAATTGACATTTGTGTTTATTATCGATAAGATTTTTGCATTCATTATAATCAATTATTTCAAACTAACTGCTAATTGATTTTGATATTTTGATAATTGGAAGGAAGACCTAAATTAGTCAATTAAAAAGTTGTTTCCTATGTTTTATTGAGTGCAGTTTATGAAGAAGAAGAACCATATATAAAAATGATTAAATTGTTCCAAACCCAGCCGGGAATAAGTGTATTGGTTAAAAATATCGTGTTCATTGTCAAAAGTGTCATATTTTAGATCGGCTGCACCTTTAAATTTTTGAAAAGGTGTGTGGGTCAGCGGGCGGTAAAAGAGCCATCTTCTTATTGTTTATGTAGACAATTGGCTAAATTTAGTTGCAATGATTGCAAATCTATTTGACAAAACTGTCGTCAACATAAAAATAAGCCCTTACTATCTCTGAATTTAGGGACTGTTTGTGAGGGAGACTCAGAATGAGAGTCAGAGAGAGAGAGAGAGAGAGAGAGAGAAATTCAAAAATACAATATGAAAAGTAAAGTAAGAGTAAAAGCAAAATGGATTTCGCAAAAGCGATAGTCACAGCAATAATAGTCTCATATTTCATGCGTATAGAAAGGGTTAATGGAAAATTCATGCCATTCAAAAATAAGCAATAAAATAGCACTCAATTTCCATTATGGTTCTTAAATGATTGGAAGAGGGGTTTTGTTTTGTTTACATATCATACCTATGGCATAGACTAACTGTACTAAAAGATAATATAAACGAATTTAAGTGAAGAGGTATTTGTTTACTAGCTTAGTGTGTAGTAAAATATTAGTTGCTTTGCCTATTCTTTTATAGATGAATAAAATTTTCATCTCATATAGCAATAAAAGGAAGACAACAATCTATAATATAATATAATATGTATTGAAAGCTAAAGAGTACACATAAAACTTGCAAACACTAATATTAGTGACCCATTACAGCGTTCTTTGCATATTTACCAAAGAATTCTTGTATTCTCTGAATGAATATCACGCGTTATATTTGTGAGAGTGAGAGAGTGTATGAGAGTGTATGAGAGGGTATGAGAGTGTGAGAGATTATAAGAGAGATGGTGTGGTGCTTGTGATGCTAGGATATAATGCTTCATCTAAAGTATATTTATACTGCAAAGTGAATATTGGAGCTTTTCACACATTGTCGAGCAATTACTCACGCTATGCAAGGGATAGCAGTTCTCACAGATTAGGAAAGAAAGGCCCAAATAGATAGAAAAGCGGTCCCCTTTTAAATATGCATATATGCATGAAATGCATGAAACACCCGATATTACACTAAAAATACTCGCTTATGGTATATGAGACGCAATGCATGGATTTATTGCATACAAGTTTAGAGAGAAATTCAGATTCCATACCATAGTTTCGGGTGAAAGCAAAGAGATATTAGGAATCACATCAAATAAACCATTCGACTGTATGAGATCCACCTGCAAAAACTTTAACTCCTTTTTTCTGGATGAACGCTTCCTGTTATATATATAAAAGGCATTATAACTATAATATGATGAAATGGGCAACAAAATATTGATTTTATGAGATCACTATCTCTTTCGCCTTCATTTTTTCAAAACTATTTCAAAGCATGAATGAGTGCATGATATTAATGACAGTATGATAGCTATGATAGCGATTAGACGCACCACTATATATGCAATTTCAGTTTACAATATTTACAAAACAGTATCTCTAATATATATGCGCACTATTCTCGCACTTACGAGTTTGCTATAGTTTGCTACAGGGGTGTAGCCAGAAAATTTCTATGGGGGGGTTTAGATGTGTTTTGTGTCCGCAACCCGAAGGGTGATCATGGTTGGGCACCTAAAATAATGGGTTTTTTAAAATAATGGGGGGGTTCTAACCCTCAAAACCACCCCCTTGGATACGCCCCTGGTTTGCTATATCTGTATTTTATAAGCTCGAGTCGGATCAAGTCATGTAGAGGTCGCGAGCGAATGAACGCTTCAATGACACTCAATGAATAAACGTGATTATAATATGTAAAGTATGTAAAGGCGATTTAGTTTATGGATGAGATGATGAACTACTTTTAATAATGCATAAATGCTGCCAAATGTATTCTCATTTTATTGAAAACATGTGCTATTCTCTCGTTAGAGCTGTGCTCTCTATATATCAATATATCCATTAATACGAGTATTGTATATTCAATGATATTCATACACATTGAGCTTAACAATAATAATCTCTACTTAAAGCTCTCACATATATAAGGATCGCTTTAAACTTAATTTGACTATTTCTCTAATTTTTTAGATGGAATACCAATAAAGGCTCACAAAATAAAAGCAATAGCAATGTCTTGCAATATCGTAATTATCGCAATAAAAAGTTTTTACAGCAAGGATTCAATGAAAAAGCGATGTTTAGCCTGAAAACATTTAATTACAATCTACACAAGACTGAATCTAAGGAATTAAGAGGTGATTAATTGTGGGGACCAAAGACCTACATCATAGAAAGCATATACAGCATATACGCCACCAGCACTGCAAACACACAAACACATACATAGATGAAAACTTTCACTCCCAACCTTTTATATAAGGCATTCATACAACAAATTTAATGAAACTAATTTTTTAGTGGTGCGTTAATTGTAATTTTCTAGTTCTTGTCACCTTTGTTTTGCTTCTTTGTTTCACTTTGAATAAAATGTAATTTTGTCTTTTAAACCATATTCAGATACGTTTCGCTTAATGAGAAAAGTTTTATTTTCCAAATTCTCCCACTTGAATGTCTTTACTTTTAAACATATAAATAGTAATCCTGTAAGTCTGTCAGTGAATGCGAGCTAAGTTTGTGTTTCTCTTATGAACACAGGATTGTGCAAATCGTACAAAAGCAATAAGAAAGCGATACGTTATTACACCATTCTGTCGATGCGCAAAAAAAGTGGAGACCCACCCAAGTTGTAAATATTATTGTAGGTAAAAGTAATACTTAAAAGTCATAAAAAGTGAGTGCAGTATTCGACTTATTAAACGGCAGCAAAGAATCGAGTTTCGAGTTCGCCTCAAAACATTTTTAGCGGTCTGTCAATGGATGCAATCTTTTCAAAAGGAAAAGTTGTTCACTATTTAAGAGAAATGAAAAGAGACAAAAATGTATATCTGGTTTGGCAAGAAATTTATTTGCCATAAAATAATTGTGGAATGTGAACATCGAATCTCTAAACTTATAAAACTTCAATTTTTGACTCGGAAGATGTATTCGATTAGACTATCAGCCAATAAGAGCCCATATAATTAAGTCGCCAAAAATAAATTTTATCAATTTTGCCAAACTTGAAATTATTGATAACAGAAATTAAGTGGCGATATATTATTGCAAAAATGAATTACATCTTTAATGATAATTGATATTTATTTTTACTGCCACTAAAAGCAGACTTTTACTACACATTAAAAATAAAAATATATCTAAAAAATTCATAAGAAGTTTGGTGAGACTCAAAATAAAACAAAATATAAGTCTATGCTATAAATTATCGTAATTTACTATTTGTAAAAAGTTCACGCCATTTGCGATTTGTAAATTTTGGTCTTTTGCAACTTTTGCAACTTTTGCAACTCTTGCAACTTTTGCAACTTGTCTCAAATTGGATACATGTCATAATGCAAGTCAGCATTTCATATAAAAACTTTCATGTATTAATAATTCAGAGTTAGAGAGCATTATAAAACTTAATTCAGAACAAAGATAAATAAAGTTTATGTTTTATACGATATTTATAATTCACATCAAACGCTATAATGCATTCTTTTTTATATATATCAAAAGCATAATAAATTAGCTCAAAAATTGGACAGACTTTCATTGAAACACTAAATTCACTGTAAGTAAGTCTACTGTAGTATAAGAGGATTGCTTAGTAATCATATATATTATATATAGTCAACTATTTTATTGATTGATGTGAACACAACCTAAATGAAAGATGAGAATTGCAGCTCTCGTATCAATTTCATACAGTATATTACCTTTTATATGCTATTCAACAATATTTGTGCAATTCATGCCCAACACAATTAACAGATGGCAATAAACTGGACATTTGAAGTAAGGTTTCATCATTTAAGTTCACCACTGATGATCAGTAATAAAGGGGTATATTTTTTCATTCCCAAGATTATTGAGTTCATATTACATATAAAAAGCAGATTTATGTTACCAATGATATCAAATGTGATACAATATGTTGATAATATAATTTAATATTATATACTCTATCTAATTTAATGAACCTATTCTATTATATTTTGCACGACTAAAATTTCGTTTATTGTTTTCGTCAAAAGATCAATGTAGATCTATATTCACATTAATCATATATTCTTTCTTCATGTATTCTTTCTTCAATTTAATCACTCTTTCAATGAATAAAAACAAAATTCGCAGCAAACTAATTTTCACTTCTTAAGCATATTCACAGCAGAGCTGATCAATTTTCAGCTTCAGAGTTATGCTATTTTTATAAACTATCAACTTATTATCAAATCAGATCATTTCATATTCTTCTTAATTGAAAAAATCTTAGTTTTTGAAAAAAATAAAAGTAATTTATTAGAAGTTCAAAAAAAAGATAAAATAAATCTCAATGAAAGAAGAGTGCCATAGATCTTCAACAATTTATATTATATATTGATTAAAATTCTAAATTTACAGATACAGTAGTTTAATTTGATAGAACTTTAGAGTTATTGAAACCGAAGAGAAAGTAGAAGAGTATTGAAATATGAAATAAAATAGATTTGTTTTAAATGACTCGACCAGTCAACAGGTGCAGAAGTTAATATTAGCTGAAAGAGGGACCGACTGTTTGAGTTGTGCGGAATTAGCTAAATAACAAAAGAATTGAATATTACAGTTATATTTGGTTAGGTTTTTATATTATACATTCTGAGTTATATGGAAGTAGTAAGCTATTTGAGTTATAACATCACAAGCATATCAATTCAGATAAGGCCATAGAGAGGGCTATGTATTGCAATCAATTATGCACCGACTTGAAAGCAATACGATATTCACATTCATCATTTGCTTGCTTCACAAGCCATTGCAATGCATTAATATTTCAGAGCGACAACTAAATAATGTAATACAGGACGTCTTTATGATATGATCTTCCGTGCATTCTCTCTACGAAATACACAGAAAAGTATATTACAGAACATAACGGAGTAAAGCAAAAGCTTCATATTTCTTAACGTTATGAGATTTTTGCGAACAAAAAACTAAATGAACATAACTTACTTTCATCTCAACTCTTCTATTTTATTTACAGTTCACTTTTAGTTTTCAAATAAACCAAAAAACTCATACATTCAGAAATAATCGATTAATTCAATTAAGATATCTTTAGACTTTTTTACTCGTTTAATATAATTGAGAAATAGCTCTGCATTTTTTGTTTTTACAATAATTCGATTTTTTTGATCAAAAAGTCATTAACATATTATACGTTTGTTGTAAATGTACTAAATCTTTTATGGCATTCTTTATTTTTATTTATTTTGTGGTAAACGCCATCACAAAATGCTTGGATGTAATGACAGTATTTTGAATATGTATTGCAAGTGTCACAGCCTGTGTCCACAGCAAGTTGTCTCTAATATATGTTTGAATAAAGTTATATGTGATTTATATGATATGCAGGGTCACCCTTAACGGGTCAATATGGGTATTAATTCATGAACTATAGAAAATTGTACTCGTGTGGATGTTATGAGTGAGAGAGTGACCATTGTCCACAGTGTCCACAATGTCCATAATGTCCATTTTGAGCACTTATGAGCATTGGTCCGCAGCTGCAATCCATAATGGTTGTAATGTATATAAACGATATAAAGCAGATATGCAGCTGCACTAATTTAAATTGAGCATAACTGCTGATATGAATGTCATTTCCACCTGAAATTGTAGAACATTTGTATTACACTTATGAGTACTTCTGTATTATCGGTTTCACTCAATGTCCTAACACTTTTCAGCGACGGTTTTTAGAGAGCATATGGAAAGCGATAAGACGCGTGCCAGAGATAAAGGGGTTGTTCTGCCCTTTCCAGAGTTTAGTCATATTCTGTCAATAAGATATTCCCCACCAAAATAAATTAGCTTAAGCTCATCAATGGTCCACATTTCAATAACTTTATTTTATAAAATGTAAATCAATTTTATAATAAGCTACAGATGTGCTCATTTTCTTAATCACACACAAACTTATAAATATTTTTCAAATCAATTTACTTTAAGTATTAATAATCTCAACAATACATTGAGTCCAATGGAAATCATTGAAATATCTATTTTTAGAATTTGTTCCAAAGAGGAAATCATTTATGACTTATACAATTGATATTTGATGTCGTATATCATTATTGCCCGGAAAAGTATATCTTCATAACAAGTTCGGGAAGTATTTGAGTGAATATACCTATTGGTACAGTATATAGTTGTTCGTATTATTAAGTATAAGTATAAGTATAACCATCACTCATGTTTTGACGACTTGGCGGCAATTATGTTCGTAGACCGAAACGAATCATTGCGACCACCGGCATATTGGAGAATATTTTAAGAAAATACAGTACTGTTCAGAAGTCTATTCAAAACTGACTTAACCTTCAATCAACGCAAAAGTGAAAATAAAAAAAGTGTGAAGAGATAGAGAAAAAAATTCAAATGTTAAACAAGTTTTCTCCATTCAACTGGAGAGCTGAGGAGAACTTTTCAAATGACTTCCCGAGTTTTCTTGCAATTATGTTCTTTTGCTCATATGATTTATGATTTTTTGAGGTGAACCTAACCAACAATCAAATAAAACCAAAAGATCATCAATGCGAATCCTATTTACAGGTCATTTTACAATACTTGATATACGGTATATATTCTAAACCAAATTTTGGCCATCAGTATTAGGATCCACACAAATACTGCTTGGATGACTCTCTGCTATGGATGAATATCGTTTGGAATCTTTAGGCGTGATTCCGTTATTTTCAGAGGAAATATTTAACCAAACCATCATATTTGAAAAAAGACACTCCGTATTACATTAGGATCTTGTCTGCTTATAAAGTATCCATAGTTTTTGAGCACTCCAACACAAGTGTCCCATGCATTGCACACACCGACACCCATGTACATCAAATTCATCCATTATAATAATAATAATACTGGATTTAATTTTCATTTTAGACAATTTTATATTTAGATTTCGGCAATCAATTATATTATTTGAGTGATCGCACTGTTTAAATGTCAAACAAAAATAATCTGAGTTTATGACTCAATGAATTCATGATATATGAAAAGATTACATGATATGAATTTTGAACAATAATAATAACAATCCTATTGACGATAATACAAACTCATAATAATTTAAAGGTTTTTATTTTAACCGAAATATCATTCATCTATTTGAATGGCTCGAGAATGGTTATTCGTATGGTATTATTATATTGTTATATTGAGTTATTGCAACGGTTAATGGCATTGACATAATGCTCATAAATGGGTGCATCAAAACAATAAAAACTTGGGGCGATATGATATCCTCATTTCAACATTTTAACATCCATCACATCAATCCAAATACTTTTATAATAGAAATGCCAACTTTATGGTAAAAATAAATGGATGCCCCTATTTAGCCGTTCACTTACTACTTGATGGCTCTTTTAACGAGTCGGTTCTTGTAATGAGTTATAAACATCTGGAATAGACGCCAAAGAACAAAATTTCATCGTTTCAAAAAAGAAGCGCTGCTAAGCTGAATCAACCCAAGCATCAACTTTTTTTCTTTATCTCTTTATCATAAACCTGAATGTAAATAACCATCAAATCATTTTGAATTATCAAATATCAATATATAAGGTATCCCTTTATCATTATTTAACCTCAATTAACTTCAAGACACAATAGTGGTAGTGATCATCAATTATTTATTATTTATATTGTGTCTTCCCTGCGGGCATATTCGTGTTCAACTAACTGTGACTCTGTGGTAGACCATTCAGACCATAAGAGCTGCTGATGAAGAGATATCATTGCATTCCTTATATTAAAAAACGGACATAAACGAAAAATGTCTAAAAATTCAAAGTTGATCGAAAAATATGTATTCAAGTATGGG
>JAUJYU010000788.1:0-11242 GCA_033995675.1 Nothrus silvestris
ATAATTAAGAGATATTAATATCAATATTAATATTTCTTACCTGAAGAAAATATTTTCTAATCTCTTCGTTGTTTTCCCTGATTTCCATTTAATAATTAATTTTAATTAATTAATTAATTAATCAATATTTAAAAATTAACAAATATTGATAGATATTAATAGGTTTGAAATAATTAAAACAAATATAGTCTAATTATATGCTTAATATACAGTACAGTAGATGAATATGCGATGAATACTATGTATTGTATTTAATATTAATACTGTATTTATGAATTAATTGTGATTAACTGTAATTAAAACAAATTGCGTCAAAAATTAATGTCTTATTCAGTAAATATCGTTTCATAAATAACGTTATTGTCATATTCTGTAATAATTATTAGCCTTTGTTCGCATTAGTTTGTGTTTACTTTTTTTGTATTTATTACTATTTAAAAAGATTACGATATTTTTGAATGTTTTTCATTTTTATTAAACATAAATTATTGATATCTGATATGCAATGAATGTGTTTTCACTCAAAAAACATTTTCTAAAATGTTATTTAATTTATTAAAAGTAAAAACAAATTATGGTTTAATTTATATATAAATTAACAAATAAAACACAACTCAATAATGTATTTAAATTAATCACTAATTCATTTTATTATATGTGTTGTGAAGAGTAAACCAAAACAGAATGTCTTCACGAATGCCATCCAATATGAATCTAAACAATGGCATTAATAGGCCTCCAATGCTGTCGTCTTCAGTGCCATCAATGGTTCCGCAATGGAATCCGATTTGGAATAATATGGTTTACAGACCTCCACATTCGGGTCAAACAGGATATGGGTTTTACAGCTCGACAGGTGTTGGACCACAACCACGACCACAACCACTGGTGAGCCCTCAGACTCCACACCAGCAAAACCTGCCGTTCGCACAGTCGGTCGCATATCTCTCTTCCGATGGCGTCAACTCTCTTCACATCAATTCATGGAATAATTTAAATCCAATGCAATTAATGAGACCTCAATTCAAAATGAGTCCATTTGTGTCGCAATCGAGTTGTGAATTACAAACACAAATCTTTAACAATTCAAATACTGCCACAAATCATACTATTGTGCCATCGACTCAACGATTCGCAAATAATTGTGATATCAATAGTAATCATAGCTCGCAATCAACTCATCCCAAGAAATCATTCGATGTCTCTTCTCATTCATTACGAAATAATTTCTATTCCAGTCATAAAAGTTCGTTTCAAAAGAATCAAAGAAGTGATAAAAATACAAAACGTGATAATAACAATAGTTATCATAGGTTTAGAAATAATGAATTCAATAATAATAATAATAATAATCACAAATCGAAACATCAAAGAAGCGATAAAATAGTTTCTGAAAGTTTTACTAAAAATGCTATCATTGATAACAAAGAGGTTGGGAATGAACCGGAATTCAAGAAAAGGAAACATTCTTTCAATAATAAGAATAACGAAGAAAGTAATGCAATCGTTGAAGACAACAACGAAAAAGTCAATAATAGGAAAGAAAATGTTAGTAAATTTTCGTTGAAAAAAGAGCAGAGTTTTGACGCGGAAGATATCTTCACAAAACCAGTGGAATGGTTGCGATGCTCTCCGGCGGAGCTGTTCTATGAACCAAAACGTGATAACGCAGAATGTGTTACAGCGACTAAACGTATGATTGAATTGAGAGACAAATTCAGAGTGGAGTTATTGGAAAGAGCAGAAAGAGCTAAGGCTCTCAAGCCTGCCTTTCAATTTCCTGCGCGAACTGTCAAACTCAAACCACCCAAAACATTGAGTAATTGTTTAGATTTATTTTCATTTAATCACTTACCAGAGGCGTATCCAGGGGGTGGTTTTGGGGGTTAGAACCCCCCATTATTTTAGGTGCCCAACCATGATCCCCCTGCGGACACAAAACACATCTAAACCCCCCCATAAAAGTTTTCTGGCTACTCCCCTGTCACTTACTGTATATCATATTTAATCATAATATAATATAATATGCATTTTATCAGTCAATATCAGTGACTCTTCGTGTAGTGGAAGTGATAGTAATGACGAGGATTGCGAGGACACGGCTTATGAAGAGTTGCAGCGCAAGAAAACTCATCCCTGGAGACTGCATGAAGAGATGTGGTATAACGATCCGGGAGAGGTATACCTTATTTGATTAATGGTTCAAATATTGACCGACTCTTATCTCTTATACATGAGAATTATGTTCTTAGCATTAAGTGTTAGGCAATTGTTCGAATTTCGATTCAATTGTATATAACTTAGTCGAAGAACTTTTAATATATAGCTTCAAAAAGTTTAAGTATAATTATCGTTAACTATAACTATAACTTATCGTATCATAAATGGACTCAATCATTATCGTTAACCATAACTATAACTTATTAACCATAAATCCACTCAATCTCTCTAAATATAATTAAACCAAAACTAACTTCAAGTCTATAATATCTCTTTATAACAGAGAGTTAATGGTTTATTATTTGTTAACATAGATATGAATCAATCTTAAGATATGAATAATGAGTTGTATCCTAACTGTACAGATGAACGACGGGCCTCTCTGTCGCTGTAGTGTCAAAGCTCGCAAAACAGGTATTCGTCATGGAATATATCCGGGCGAAGAACACCTCGAACTCTGTGATCCCAATAGTAATAACAGAAACCGATTATTTCATTACCGAATATCAATATTTCCGAACACAAACTTTCTAACAAAATTCCCAACAATAATACCTCACGACGGACACGACTTTGTGTTTGAAGGCATGTCATTGTTATCTCATTCGCCACTAACCAATCTTCCGCCCTGTAAAGTGATTCGCTTCAACATTGAATATACGGTGACTTTTGTTGAGGAAAAGTTTCCGATCAATTTCAATGTTTTGGACTTAGAATATTACTCAACTTTTGTCTTTCAAGAGTTGCTAGAATTGGTTGACTTAAACTTGAAAGCGAGTGGAGATGAGGGCTGTCCGCGATTCCATTTCATGCCCAGGTTTTCACGTTTATTGGATGACAACGGAAAGGAATTGTTGTCTTTGAACGTCATTTTACAATATTTTCTAAATAGCAGTAAACGAGTCATCGATGAAAACAAATTGGATGAATACAAGAATATGAGTAAAGAGGAATGGATGGAATTCGCTAAACAACTCAAAGGAATGATAGTTACCTTTCCCGGAATGAAACCCTGCTCTCTAAGAGTGGATCAAATCGATCGCGAAACTGACGATTTGATCGATGAAACCAAACGCGAACAAAACGCAGACAATAGTGGTAAGACAGACGACGGCTATCCTGTTATTGTGCACTTCGGAATACGTCCGCCACAACTGAGTTATGCGGGAAATCCTAAATATCAAAAGGCGTGGAGGGATTACGTGAAGTTTCGTCACTTATTGGCCAATAAAAAGAAAGTCTCTTTTATTGATAAACAAACTTTACTACAAAAAGAGGAAAAACTACAAGAAATGAGAATGAAAAGTGATTTAAAACGTGACGTAACTGTCGTTTTGAGCAGTAAAGGCTTCTATACCACAGGAATTCAATGTGATATTGTTCAGCACTCTCTACTTCTGCCCGTATTGTTCTGTCACTTGAGATTCCATCAGTCTTTGCAATACTTGGAGGGAATAATCGGCTATAGTTTCACTGATAGATATTTATTGCAATTATCTCTAACCCATCCCTCATATCGTGAAAACTTCGGCACAAATCCAGATCACGCGCGAAATGCTTTGACTAATTGTGGAATAAGACAACCACAATATGGCGACCGAAGGGTTCACTTCATGAATACAAGAAAGCGCGGCATAAATATGTTGATTAATATAATGTCTAGATTTGGATGCAATGAAGAAACGACTTCTAATATCAACCATAACGAGAGACTCGAATTCTTGGGCGACGCTGTAGTGGAATTCATGTCATCGATTCATTTGTATTTCATGTTTCCGGATTTAGAAGAAGGCGGTTTAGCCACATATAGAGCAGCTCTCGTCCAAAACCAACAGTTGGCTGTTTTGGCCAAAAAATTACAACTCGAAAAGTTTATGTTATACGCACACGGATCTGATCTCTGTCATGATCTTGAGCTAAGACATGCAATGGCTAATTGTTTTGAGGCATTAATGGGCGCCCTATTCCTCGACGGAGGCATTGAAGTCGCGGATCGCATTTTTTCTAACACTTTATTTGCTGAAGACTCAGCTTTGCTTAACGTATGGGTTAATTATCCAAAACATCCGCTACAAACTCAAGAACCAAATGGTGATCGACATTATATCGATTCTATTCCTCGTTTAAAAGAATTGATAAAATTTGAAGAAATAACTGGTATAGAGTTCACTCATATTCGTCTATTAGCGCGTGCTTTCACACATCGAAGCGTTGGATTCAATAATTTAACGCTCGGTTCAAATCAAAGAATGGAATTTCTGGGCGACACTGTCCTCCAATTGGTCGCATCTGAATATCTGTATAAGTTCTTCCCTGAACACCACGAGGGACACCTCTCACTCCTCAGAAGCTCTTTAGTCAACAACAAAACCCAAGCTGTCGTTTGTGATGACTTAGGAATGACTCAAATTGCGATTTATAACTACGCGAAGGGAGAGCTTAAGACTAAAGACAGGGCAGACCTGTTGGAAGCATTTTTGGGAGCACTTTATGTCGATAAAGGATTGAGTTTCTGTCGCCTATTCTGTGAGGTCTGCTTTTTCCCGCGTTTGGAAGACTTCATAATGAATCAGGACTGGAATGATCCCAAATCAAAGCTACAACAATGCTGTCTCACTTTGCGATCTGTTGATGGCGGAGAGCCTGATATACCTGTGTATAAGTATGTATTAGAGTATGCATTCGAGTGTAGTGGGTGTGGGTGTGGATGTGGGTGTGGGGGTCGGTGTCGGTGTCGGTGTGGGTGTCCGTGTCCGTGTCCGTGTGTCTGTTTTGGGATAGTAAGCGTGTTAAGGGGTGGGGTTGTAGGATATCTTTCACATAGTACGTACGCAGTCGAGGGAGTTGTAGGCAAAAGCGTACAAACCTTTAAATTGATTTATAAATTGAAATATTGAATAGAGTTATCGAATGTAGAGGACCAACAAATACCAGAGTATATGTAGTGGCCGTATATTTTCGGGATCAGCGTTTAGCCACAGGTACGGGTCATAGCATTCAAGAGGCAGAAATGAATGCGGCCTCGAATGCGTTGAAGTCTTCCAGAGGTAATAATCTTGAATTGATTCTTATGTTGAATGAAATGAATGAATGCAAAGATTATTTTTATTGAATAGAACTCTTCCCGCAATTGAATCATCAGAAAAAAGTTATAGAAAGAAGTGTTAAATCAGTCAAAACTCAGGTTCAGAAGAGAAGAAAAGAAAAAATTACGAAAACTAAAGAAGAATGCATTAGATCTTAACCTATTTAATAATAGTTTTGGAGATAATTATAACTTCACTAATTATACTGAATTGAGTCAAAATATTTATTTTATGTTATTATAATTTAGTATAATTTAGAATAAAAGTAGTTTTGTCCTTAACTTTAAATTTTATTTAACTTTATTGACACTAAATTATGAAAATTAATAAATAAATCAATTTTTCTAAATAAATCAATTTATATATTAATTAGAGTCGATTCCTTTCCGGAAACGGACTGGAATTGCATATAAATTGTTCACTTTAACGGAATGGGAACGAAACGAAATTTTAAAAATTGAAACTTATCCAATCCTAGTATTAATGCATTTATAATTTATAACCAAGAGTTGGATTTTTAGAGTCAAAATTTTGCGATTAATATTAGTTATTAATGGTGAAGAGGGGGTAAATTCCTCCCCTTTGTAGTGAAAATGATGCCTTTGCATCGGGAGACGGACACTTGATTGACAGACCACTTGATCGACAGACACTTGATCGACGACCACTTGATCGACAGACACTTGATCGACAGACACTTGATCGACAGACACTTGATCGACAGACCACTTGATCGACAGACCACTTGATCGACAGACACTTGATCGACAGACACTTGATCGACGACCACTTGATCGACAGACACTTGATCGACAGACCACTTGATCGACAGACACTTGATCGACAGACCACTTGATCGACGGGCCACTTGTTCGACAGCCACTTTATAGACGGCCCCTTTATTTAATCTGTTAGGTTAGGTTATGTTATGTTAAATGGCTGTCGATCAAGTGACCCACTTCCCTTTGCATCGCATTAAGTCAAGCCTAGAGTCTAAATGTTAAGTTCATTATAAACTATCATGGCTTCATTATTCGACTCATTAGAAATTTAATAATTTTAGAGCCGGGCAATCATTCGTCACTACAGTCCACTCTATTCTTACTGAAGCGACAAATCAAGGAAATACTCCGTAATTAAGCGGAGATACAAAATTATACAAAATATAGATCACAAGATAGAGTCAACATTATAAACTCGTATTATGATTAAATTAACTGTCAATATTTTAAAGTAATTTTTTAATCTTTTTCAAAAAAATAAAATCGTTGATAAATTAATTTTGATACATTAAGTACAATGTTAAAAAATGGACAAAAATGGACCTGGTATGGACCGGGCCTAGCATTAAAAAACTCCACTATAAAAATTTCATCTCAAAATTCTAGCGCGAAGTCATCAAATTTTAAAGGGTTTGCCCAAATTTGTATGAGATGTCAACCCGTCGTTTTTCAATATGTTCCAGAAGAAGGTCCAATAGTGTTTTGTGGCGCGCATAAAGAGTATCATTTAAAACAAATAAATATAGAAATATGGAAGTGGGTCACTAACCTAACCTAACAGATTAGATAAAGGAGCCGTCTATAAAGTGGCTGTCGATCAAGTGTCCGTCTCCCAGAAATATAGTCCATATAATGATGCGTGGATTCCATTCCCAGAACTAATCATTTTTCATTATAAAATTTCTAGACTTAATACTTGACTAATGAAAACACAATTTTATTTAAATCTTTATTTATTTAAAAAATAAATCCAAATGAAATTTTGATACAAATAATGGTCATTTAAATAATTGATTTAAACTAAAATTTCACCTCAACGCTTACCCTTTGACCTTCTCTGTTTAGGCATTGATCTATTTTTACTATTTTTAGACTTATTATTACTCTTTGATTTATTAGATTTTTTATTAGATTTGCTATTATTAGCGATTTGTCTTTTATCCTTTTTCATCCTCGAGTCCACCACTTTATACCGACCTTTGACCCCTTGCGGCCGTTTCTTTCCCTGATGTCTCTTCGCCACAACATATGTGACATCTTTTTTGTCGCCCTTTAATGCTCTCTTATATGCACTAAAATTATAAAAAAATTATTTATAAAAAAAATAAATAATAATTAATAAGTTTAAATTATACAACATTTAAAAGTTTAAAACAATAATTCTAGAAAATATTATTTGCCTCTTAATGTGTTCAGCCTTTTCCCTATTACTCATGTCGGGAGCATTGGTGATGGTTTCAGCTCTTTTTCTAGCCTTTTCCAGTTTTCTGAGAGCCTTCTTCTTCTTCCTGGCCTTCGCTTCGGCCACTTTTTTGATTGGACGCGCGTTTATTTCTTTGAGTTGTTCTTTATATTCCTTAACCATATCTGGATTGACGGGCAATACTTTCCTGAAATGTTTCTCTTCATCCTCTCTAAACCATTTGGGAAGATATTCGTCGTCCTCATGAGTGTAACGATTCCAAGCATTGTCTGAAATATCTCTTTTTGATTTTTGAGATTTAATCATAAGTGTTCCTAAAGCCAGTTCTTCTGCACTTAGCTTTACATTCCTTTTGCATTTTTCGTTAACTTGATCTCTCTTTTGTTTTCTTTTTCTCTTATAATTTTCTTCTTCAGAACTCTCAGAATCGTAATCGTCGTCATTGTCCTCATCATTGCGGTCGTCAAAGTCTTCATCGTCTACTTTTTCAATTGACTTCATTTGTTTCTTAACTTTATTGCCATTTCTAGAGATGAGTTTATTTTCAATTAACTCCAACTCTAAATCGTCGTCTTCTTCATTCATCTCGTCTTTGAATATTTTATTGTCAAAAAATATTTTCGTTTTATCTCTCATTCTTTCTTCTTTGTCTTTCAGGTCAACAACTAATCCATCGCTTTCATCGTCACTCAATTCTTTATCGTTTAAGTTTTGCGATCCATTCAAGTCTTGCTCTTCTTCACCAAACCCTTGGTTTTCATTATCTGATTCCATGTCAGCCCCACTGTCTTCTGAATCATACAACACTTGTTTATCATTCTTATCGAACATAACTTTTTTTCTTCTACTATAAAATTGTTCACCACTTCCATTATGATTGACTTCAAGATCTAAGTCTTCATCACTCAAATCGATTTCTTCGACTTTACTCAACTGTTTTTTATTTTTAATATTTTTCAATTGAAATAATTCCAACTCTTCTTCTATGAGTTCATCATTTTTCAAAATCATTTTCAAATTCATTCTCTCAATGAGTTTACGCTTTTCTTTAAGAACTTTTCTCTTTTTGCGCTTCAAAGCCTTCGCCTCTTCATCTATTTGTTCATCAATTTCATCCGGTTCTGACATCTCTTCTTCATTCACGTCAATCGACTCATCCTTCTGAGGTTTCTCTTCTTTATAGAGCTCTGCCTTTAATTTTCTTCGCCAACCAATAATAGTACTAAAAATACAGTCATTTCAAGATTGCATTAGTATTCAAATGAATAAATTAATGTTTAATTAATGAACGCATAAGTATTACAGCAATTCTTTCCTTCCGAGAACTTTTATGTCTTTACAGCATTCGATTATTTCAGTTGTTGTCAGAGAATGATTGGCGATCTCTTTAGTGTCGATTACAATCTGTCAACGAAAACAACAATACATAGAATACAATTTACATAGAAATTAAATCAATTTAATTACTTCATTGCATTCGCTCAATAACTCGATGTGATTAGAACTAGAGATAAACTCGGAAGCATTCAGTTTATGATAGAGAGTGTAATCTCCATCTGCATAGCCCTCAGCCTTTTGCTTCTTTTGTTTTCCGGCGGGTTTCAATAGATTTGATTTCATTTTCTTGTCTGAATCAACTGTTTGGTCGATGTCTTCGAATACAAACGTGGGATCAAAGAATTTAGGATCGATTTTGTCGGGAGCCGTATAGTTCTGACAAACAACGAATATTTCAGCCGATTCATTACGTGAAGCCTGAGGTTTAGTGGCGTGAACTTTGTGGAAGAGCTTCTTGAAGACCCACATGAGAGCGTTATAGTCTTTAGAGCGAAACACTTTGGTGATAAACCAACCACCTTTCATCAGGAACTCAGTCGCCAAACTCAGTGCACTCAAAGTAAGACGATTTTGATTGAAAGAGTCGTGGAGCCAACTTTTGCCTACATTGGGAGCGCCATCGTGTAGAACTACATCTGCTTTCCATGTCTTAAGCTCTCGATTTAATTCAGTTCTACATTGTTTTGTTGTGATATCGTTTTGAAGTGCAATTACATTATGAATTGGTTTGATTGGCACTAAATCGACTCCTACTATAACACTGGAGACCGGCATATATTTTTGCGCCACTTGAAGCCAACCACCCGGTGCTGCGCATAAATCTATCAATACTTTCGATCGTTGCAAAAACTCAAACTTTCTATTGAGTTGAATTAATTTGAAAGCAGCTCGAGATCGATAGCCTATTAATCATTAGCTTAAAAGTTAGACAATTCAACCAAAGCATAACATTATAATTGAATACCTGTTTCTTTTGCCAAATGGTAATAACGATCTTTTCGCTGTTTTCCTGTTTTCACTTTACGACCCATTTTGTGATTCTTTTAATAATTTTAATGCAAACTATAGTTAACATAAAATGTGATTATTTTTAAAACTTTTAATTAAGTTTTATTCAAGAAAAATACAATATATAGACTATAAATGATATAATAATGTTCAGATATGGTGGCATTTCTACAACTCTTCTCTTTTATTATTAATGTTAAGTGAGGTTTCGAAATGTTTTGCTTCATTCCATTCATATTCCCAGAAAAGCCATTCATCATCAGAATATGATAATTGAGAACTACTCAGTCCTAACGCTGGAACAGGTTTTGGGCAACCATTTAATTCCTTCTTATAATTATCATGTTTTCCGTTCAATATTTCACAGACATAGCATTCAAAACCTCGTATGAAATCATTATCATTATCTTCAGAAACCGTCCATTTTCTGTTGGCTAATGTCTTGAATAAATGTAAGTTTGATTTTTCTATTGAAATTCTTTTCCAAATAAGATATTTATTATAATCATTATCGTTAAGGTCTAAATGATTAATAATTTGAGCTAATTTTGAAGGATTAGTTTCCATCTCATTATCAACAATAATAGCACTCAAATTGTTAGGCAACCAATCGTTTACAGTATTAGATCCCCTATAAATAGGTATAACTCCTAAATGAAGAGATCGCCATAACTTTTCACTTATATAATCATTACAAATGGCATTTTCAAAGGTTAACATAAACTTATATTGAGATATAAACTCATAAAACTCTTTTGAATCAAAGTTTAGGGAAGAATTCAAACCAAACTCTTCGGGAAATTGTTTATTATTCAAACACTGACCATAAGAGTCAATAGGAATGTATTTCATGAGTTGTTTGACATAACGATCTCTATCAGAGGGAACGTTACAGTTTGACTGAACATATATTACTGGCGCTAAAGCTTTTCTTGTTTTTAATAAATTTTTTTCTTCAACAGTTTTCATGTGTTTCTTATCTATTAAGAAATCTAATGATTTCAAGAACTGAGTCGTCAACGGAAAAGAACTATTTCTTTCAAAAGTTGCTGTTATGTCAAACATAGTATTCAACACTTCTTTTTGAGCTAATCTATAGTTATTAAGCGGTGACTCTTCGTGAAGAAGAGCCCACTTATATGATCTCTCATTTAATTGGAGTGATTTGAGCTCATTATCTAAATCCGAGCCATAAATTATTATTGCATCCATTGATATGTGGTCAGCGCTATCCTTATTCACAATTAATTGGGTTTTAGTTCTTGTAATGCATGAAAAGCGTTCAAAACCACAACTAATAAGTGTTTCATTTGTCCCAAAGTGTGGATAAAGTCTTGGAGTAAACCATTCTATTAATGGATAGCATTTTATCGAAACCAAACACA
>JAUJYU010000789.1:0-11236 GCA_033995675.1 Nothrus silvestris
AATTAGAAATTAATTAACTGTAATATTATTAATAATAACTTCATATACAATGGACGGACCAAAGCCTAATTATAAAATTGGTATTTATTTATATTAATACATTATTAATAATTTATTATTCAAATAATTATCAAATGTTTTTTTATTAAACTTTAAAGTTTTGTCAAAAAGTAAACAACAAAAGAAAACTTTTAAAGTTTAAACTTTTCTATGGATTTTGATATATCAATAATAAAACAGTATTCATATGTCATTCATATATTCTATTAATAACTTATAACTTGAAACTTAATTTTTTAAAAGTACTAATAATTAAAAAAAATAAATTTCGTAATTGATCGCAAAATACAGTTTCTCTACCGGTAATAAAACTTTGTTAAACTATTAAAGAGTAATGAATTAACTCAAACTTATGATACTCGAGACTAAACTGAGTCCAATAACTTTTATTAATACTAATCCTTTATTTAATTTTAAGTTATATTAAACTAAACTTTAAAGTTTTGTTTGGCTTATAAATAGAGATACAGTATTGCTATATGTATTGATCTATTGATAGACTATTAATATTAATAAAAGAGTTTCTAATTTAAAGCAATTATTGATAACTGTTTATCGTTTTCGACGAATCTTAAGCTGACATAAATTTAGCGGAATTCGGGCGCAAAGAAATAGTTTTGGCTGAAAATGAAATGCCGGGACTGATGGCTATTCGCCAAAAGTATGGACCGAACAAACCATTAAAAGGCGCGCGAATTGCCGGTTGTCTTCATATGACTATACAAACAGCAGTTCTGATAGAGACACTGATTGAATTGGGCGCAGAAGTGCAGTGGTCGAGTTGTAACATATTCTCGACTCAAGACCACGCGGCGGCTGCCATTGCGGCCACAGGTGTTCCTGTCTATGCCTGGAAGGGAGAGACTGAGGAGGAGTACATTTGGTGTATTGAACAGACACTTGTGTTTCGTGATTCACAGCCGCTTAATATGATTCTCGACGACGGCGGAGACCTCACCAGTGAGTTGTCATTTGATAGCATTGAATGGATTTCTAATGACTTTTGATGTGTTGTTCTCTAATCTATAGCTTTAGTTCACGAAAAGTTTCCGCAATATTTGAAAGGCATTAAAGGCATTTCCGAAGAGACCACAACAGGTGTTCACACTTTGTACAAAATGTTGCGCAACGGACAGCTGAAAGTGCCCGCAATCAATGTGAACGACTCGGTCACCAAATCCAAGTTCGACAACCTTTACGGCTGTCGCGAGTCATTGACTGATGGCATCAAAAGAGCCACAGATGTAATGCTTGCGGGAAAAGTATGTGTTGTCGCGGGTTTTGGTGATGTAGGCAAAGGTTGTGCGGCTTCGTTGAGGGCATTCGGCGCTCGAGTTATCATCACTGAAATCGATCCAATCAATGCACTGCAGGCGGCGATGGAGGGCTACGAAGTGACCACTATGGAGGAGGCGGCCGACAGAGCCAGTGTTTTCGTGACCACAACTGGATGTAAAGATATTGTTCGCGGAGAACACTTTATTGTAATGCCTGAAGACTCGATTGTCTGCAATATCGGACATTTCGACTGTGAGGTCGACGTCAAATGGCTTGAAACGAATGCCAAAGAAAAGATTAATATTAAACCTCAGGTTTGTAACCATTTCTCTAGAAATTTGTATTTCGTTTAACTCGTATACAGGTTTAACTGTATTAACATTTATATGGTTTATCTGAACAACAGGTCGATCGCTACACACTATCCAACGGTCGACATATTCTGCTGTTAGCTTCGGGTCGATTAGTGAACTTGGGCTGTGCTATGGGTCACCCGAGCTTTGTTATGAGCTCTTCATTCTCCAATCAAACATTGGCTCAAATAGAGTTGTTCACAGCCGAACCCGGACAATACCCACTCGGAGTCCATATTCTACCCAAAAAAGTATACAATTTATATCATTAAACCAAAATTAATCATTTTCTAATATTAATCTCCATTAATAGCTGGACGAAGAGGTGGCAGCTCTTCATTTGCCACATCTCGGAGTGAAACTCACAAAACTAACACCAGAACAGGCCAAATATCTTGGATTACCACAAGACGGACCCTTCAAGCCTGACTATTATAGATACTAAACTTTCTTCTATTATTTTTAATCCAATTATTAATTTCTTTATTTTTACTTCAATTATAACTTAAAGTAAATAAACATTAAGTGTTTTAATATTTTATGAATTTCTAAATTAATAAAACTGATGCTATTTTGAGTCAAATCCTGTGTTAAACTTTGCATTTATTTGAAAAAAGGACTCGTTTTGCTCTTCACGTGAGTCTTGTTTTCTTTTGCAGAATATATTATAATCGCATACCTCGAGGGCAAAGATTTATGAGTCGGTAGGTTTGGGTTATCAATAGCTCAATCTTCTAGAAGAGTTTCAATCGAAGGCCATTACACAGAAGACCGAGTCGGACAACTTATAAGCTTATCATTGAAACCGGTTTGCTCGCAATTTATGAGTTTTGTTAGTTGTGATGAAATGTCTATTCTATACCTTTTAAGATAACATAACCAGCTTTTATAAAAATAGCTTCAATTATTAGCTCAACATCTTTTGCCAAAATCAATCTTCGGAAATACAAATAAACTAATCACCGGATATCGTATACTTTGTAATAGCACTCAAATCATTTATCAACTCAAAGGTAAGCAATGTTTTATGCAATTACTAATAAAAATGCTATATTTAAATTAGTTCAATAAATCATTCTGATTATGGACTTCTATCTCTACATTTTTAACAAATATTGCACTCTAACATTATTTTCTAAATAAGCGACAGGTATTTTATGTCATCTTTCAAACTGAAGGAATGCTATGCTAAGATGGTTTCATTTATTCAAATCTTTTTCACTATTCCGGTAAAGGTCTGCACTTGTTTTAAATCTCTGGCTTTACTATTGTAGTGAATTTACATTTATCTGATAGAGTCTGTATCACAAAATAGAAATTGTATAATACTTTACCTATATTTATATTGATATACTTATTTCCAAACGTATCTACGTATAATATATGTATGTCTGTCTGTATTCTATTCGATTCATTGTTTAGATAGTTAAGCATTTAGCATAAGCTAATGTTCTTATGTTAAATATTGCTATATGTTAAACCTAACTATGTTAAATATTGCTATATGTTAAATATTGCTCTATTTTTGTATTTTATTCAAATTAGCTTAAGATCATAATCATTATTAATCAAATACAGCTATAATACAACTGCTGTATATCCGACTATAGACTCCTAAATTACTTTATAAGAAATACAGACATTATACCGGTATCATTAGAACAAGTATCACTTTGGGATGTGATATCTCGAAAAATTTTCTATAAAAGTGACCACTGGCCAAATTACCGAAATAACACTTTTCGGAAAAATCTTGCGCAGAGAAATTGGACAGAAGTCAAGAATAATAGAACAAATAAAGTAGTTTCAAGTTTTTTTATTGTTGTGAACATTAATATTAAAAACTTGACTTATCTTTTATAAGACTTGAAATTGAAGAATTTGTGGACAGTTTCGGTGCTTGACTAACAATTATTAACATTTGACTTAACCACTGACTTCTTGTATTTTTGCGTTAAACAGACATAAGGCCAGAAATGCGAAACCGACCATTTGAAATAAACTAATATCGCATTCCTGGCCTTATGTCTTTTCTAAATGCAATTATGTTGCCAAAGATGGTTTCATACGCTGTTTGAATCCAGAAAGCGATCGAACCCAGAATTGTATAACCATCTAATTTATTAAAAGATAAATTGACTTTAATGCCGACTTCTTTGAAGTATACAATATTAATAAAGTTTTTAAATGCTTCTAATAAAAGACTAAAACAATAACTATTTTAATAAAGTTGAGTTTTTGTTAATAAATATTTGAATTAATTAGAATAGTGTTTAAAGATGCCGTCCAATTGTCTTAATGGCAATTCGCCCAATAATTGCACTTTCGAACACGTGTTGGGTAAGCTTAACATAGTTTGAATTAAACAAAAAGTTAATAGATTATATTTTTAAGTGACCGGTGGAGCCGGTTATTTAGGATCATCACTGGTTCCAAATTTGCTAAATAAAGGATACAAAGTTACGGTTTTTGATAAATTCAATTTTGGAATTTCTCCTCTTCTGCCTTACATTTCAAATCCGAATCTACTCATCACAAAGGGAGACATTAGAGACATCGATCAGATATCATTAGCTATGAAGAGTGTGGACGCTATTGTGCATTTGGCGGCTATTGTTGGATATCCGGCCTGTGATAGCGATCCAGAATTGGCAGTAGAGGTGAACGAAGTGGGCACTAAGAATGTGATTAAAGCACTGCTTCCTCATCAGAAGCTGGTATTTGCGTCGACGGGTTCTTGTTATGGAGCTATAGAAGAGACCTGTACTGAAGAAACAAATATATGTCCGCTAACTCTTTATGGAAAAACCAAAGCTATAGCTGAAGCTATGGTTCACAATACAAGTGGCGTTATTTTAAGACTCGCCACATTATTTGGTGTCTCTTCGAGAATGCGTTTGGATTTATTGATTAACGATTTAACTCATAAGGCATTGACTGAAAAGAAGTTTTCACTTTACGAACCAAACTTTAGAAGAACTTTTCTTCACGTAAAAGACGCCGCGAATGCATTCGTATTTGCTTTAGAAAACTATCAGATTATGAGCGGAAATATTTTCAATGTCGGCGACGAGACTTTGAATATGAGCAAAGCTGAGGCCGCAATGCTTATTGTCAACTCTGTTCCTGATTGTGTGCTCGAGATGTCAGACGATGGCGAAGACAAAGATAAACGCAATTATGTCGTCTCTTACGCCAAGATTGCAAAGCTTGGCTTCAGATCAACTTTCTCTTTGAAATATGGCATTGAAGAGCTCGTGAAGACATTGCCACAAATGTCTCAATTGGAAATTCAATTATCTAAGAATTTGTGACAGTTATTGGCGATATTTTAAATTAACTAATTTTTTGCTATTCTAACGAAGAAAATGTATCAACTCATTCGTGTTACCGACCATTGTATACAATGTTAATTATATTCCATTTTTACCAGTTCTTTGAATTAAATTAAAAATTAAATTTAAATCATTTCATCCTAATGTTCAATCATTTTAGCATATCTTACAGCAGACTTATAGTACAGACTGTACTGTACAGTAATGGACAAGTTGTACAACTTTAACACTCTAATAATGGCAATGAGTGACAGCAGACTTATAGTACAGACTGTACTGTACAGTACTGTATAAGTTGTACAACTTTAACACTCTCTCTAATAATGGCAATGAGTGACAGTCACTGCACTCTCTCTCACACTATTCAATAATAACGTTATTAATGTGTGAAATGTTTATTAATAACAAATTCGTGTTAAGTAAACATCAATTCTTCGCCGGCAATCACTTTAATTGATTTTATTCTAATATTTATATATTTAACAAATAGTTATAAAACAGATATTCATTAATATTCATAAAAGCGATGACACAAACGAACGACACTTCACACCAATCGCCCAAAAGTCCGAAATCACCTGAAAGTGAAAAAAGCAAACGATATGACAGACAATTGCGGTATTAATTATTTTGAATATAATATTTTGAGTACTTTTATGTTGTCATTAGAGTTAAATTTGTTATAATTGAATATAATTGGGAAATGACATTATATGTTGCGTTTATTTGAATATTGATATATGAATACAATATTGATATTTAATTAATTAATATTATATAATCCTATAATAAGATATGATATATTAATATTGTATTTGACAGTCTATGGGGTGATTGCGGACAACAGGCATTGGAGTCTTCACACGTGTGTCTAATAAACGCCACTTCCTGTGGAACAGAGATATTGAAAAGTCTAGTCCTTCCGGGCATTCGCGCGTTCACTATAATCGATCCCAAGATTATCACAGAAGAAGACGTGGGAAACAATTTTTTTGTGTTAGACGAGGACTCAATCGGGAAAAGTAGAGCCAAAATAGCGGCTCAACTGTTGCTCGAAATGAACGATGAGGTGAAAAAAGGGGATCATTTGGAAGAATCGTTGGAGTCTTTGATTGAATCGAATGCAAACTTCTTCGCGAACTTTTCGTTAGTGATCGCGACCGGAGTTCACAACGAAAAGGCTTTAATCAAATTGAGTCAACTCTTATGGGAAACTAATGTTCCGCTCATTGTCTGCAAAACTATTGGATTCATTGGTTATATTCGATTACAAGTGAAAGAGCACACAATCGTCGAATCACATCCGGACAACTCTTTGGAGGACTTAAGACTGGATCAGCCGTTCGATGAGTTGAAGTATTATTTGGACTCTTATGAGAAATTGGAGACAATGTCGCGAAAGGAGTTGTCGCACACGCCTTATTTGGTCCTTTTGTATAAATTCCTTCAGAACTGGAGATCAGCTTTCAATCGAAGAGACAATGAATTACCCAAAAGTTTCAAAGAGAAGAATCAACTCAAAAGTTTGATTAGGGATGGAATGCAAGCGCTTAAGAGTTCGCTTAGGAATACAGACGACGAAGAGTTGAAAGAATTAGATCTCGAAAACTTTGAGGAAGCCTTAAAAGCAGTGAACACTGTCTTAATTGATAGCAATTATATTCCGCCAGAAACGGACCTAATTCTCAATGATTCTCAAGTGAATAGCAATCCAACCACTAATTCATCGTTTTGGCTGTCAGTGAAAGCACTCAAACAATTTGTGGCGCAAAACAATTGTCTGCCATTACGCGGAACAATACCTGACATGACTTCCGATTCGGCGAAATTCATTGAATTGCAGAAAATTTATAGATCAAAGTCTAAAGAAGACGCAGAAATGGTTCACAATATTTTACAAAATATACCAAAAGTGGCGAACATTAACGTAACTGAAAATCAAATTCAATTATTTTGTAAGAACTCTCATAATATACGTATTGTGAGGACGTCTGCTATCGATTCAGAACTGACTGGCGATCGATTGCGCAAAATTGTCAGCACTATTCAAATCGCAGACGACGACACAGAACACCACCAATTGATCTATTATTTGCTGATGCGTTTGGTCGACAAATTCTATTCATTTCACAACCGCTTTCCGGGAGAGTGTAATGACGAGGTCGAGACTGATGTCTCCCTTCTTAAGGTATATATAGAGCACAGCATTAGATATTCCGCTTATTCATTCATAATTATTCATAACATTAATCCTAATTAGACTTATCTCAAAGAACTCACCAGTGATTTAGGCTGTAATTCATTAGTCAAGGACGACCTCATTCATGAAATGTAAGACAATTCATACTATCCTTTATTCATTATTTCTAATCAACTCATTTCTGATCCAAAGTTGTCGTTACGGCGGATGTCAATTGCACTCAATCTCTGCATTCATTGGTGGCTGCGCTGCACAGGAAGTGATCAAAATATTGACTCATCAGTACATTCCCATCGATAACACATTCATTTATAATGGATTAGTGTCTGTTTCAAAAACATATAAACTTTAAATTTGATGATAATTTAATTAATTTAATTGTATTATTGTATAACAACTCAATAAATGGCAAACTTATAAATCTTAATAACGTTTAAATGATTTATTGCGTTCATTTAATGGAACTGTAAACGGGTAAAGGTCTTTCAGTTTTAACCGCTAATTATGATAACCCGATTGCGGTCAACTCTATTCTCGTCCGTCTCTCTGGGACTCACAGTTATTGTTGACTCGAGTTATTCTACCGGAAACCATATGTTTCAATAGGGGTTTCAACTGATCTCTACTTCAGATCAAACGCTTGGCTGAGAGTACGCGAAGATCGAAAACTCTTTGAATTAATGATTTAGTCCTTCGATTAATTGGTATTTAATCGAAATAATTGACAATAGATTTTTTTAATACACGAAATGAAATAAAAATGAGTTTTAAAATACAATTAAATTATTAATAATAATTTTCTTAATAAACAGTTTTTCGTTATAAGAGATGTGAACAAAAGAGTCGTTAAACAGATAATAATCGAATCTGAACTGAACTAACTTTAAAACAGATAATACAGATAAACCTCCGTATATCAAACGCTCTCTATGTCGAACAACCTATATCTCGAACACTATAGTCATACACCTCATACACAATCCGAAGATTTAAACGCGAGGGCAGTCTCGACTGGAGCAGAGACTAGGCCGTGGATCGTATAAGCCTCTCATCTATAACTAATCACTTGACGGGTACGCGTCCTCACATAAAAGTGTCAGTAAATGGCGTTATAGTGAATGCATTATTGGACAGCAGAGCCATTGTCTTATATCTAAAGAATTGGCAGATTTAGCAAAAGTGAAAATGAGAGAAACGGATGTCAAAATTGAAAGTGCATTCTCTAACAGGAAGAGCTCAATGGGTGTCTGAAATTTTGAATGAGTTATTCGGCATTAAAAGAACTATAGCACAGACCCTATCAAAAACAAGTTGTCCACTATTATTAGGTGCTATGTTTATGAGTGAATGTTATGTTTGAATTCAGTACCGAAATCGATGAGAACCGAACCTTCAATGCAAAGACTTATGAAGATAAAGACTCAAACACCACAAAAGTATCACATTTTACAGTCATTGAAGAGATGTTTATGTTTAGCGATGACTCCGAAAAGTTCAAACAATTCAATTATCGGGAAAAGAATCAACAGTTGCAACAAGAAGTTCAAGCTTTGAAGCTTCAAGCTTGAAGTTTCAATTTGAAGATTCAACACATTCTTCAACACATTCTTCAACGCATTCTTCAACGCATTCTTCAACACATTCTTCAACGCATTCTTCAACACATTCACAAAAATAACAAAACGGAACTGAAAACAATTCAAAATCAAATACAACAAATGCAGGCAAAAGTGAATGAAGAGCGCGCACATGTGGTTCGACTTAAAGCTGATAATTCGCGATTACATCAAAGGATAAAAGATGAGATGATCAGCATTTGAAACATGAAATCCAATATCTGAGAAATGATAGACAACAGTATGAAATGAAAATCGCATCCACACAGAAGTCAAACGATGAACTGTTTCGCAAAACACAACTATACGATAATCACATTAAGTCTTTTAAACAACAATTGCAAAAAAGTGAAGCTCAAAGACTTGGTTTGACTCAAATTTATTAGCAATAAATGCAATACTTTAGAAACGGAAAGCATTCAACTGAGAAAGAGATACGAAGAGTCGCAGACATCGGACTCACATTCACACCCATTTCAACAGAACGTCAAATGCGATGCTTTCACAATCATTAAAAAAGCTCTCAATCATCTCCAAAAGTATGAGATCGAAGTCAACGAATTCAATGGAGCTGAAGATGACAACAGGTATCGCTATTTGGATGAAATACTGACGCGACTGATCATCAAATTAGACACAATTGAGACCAATGGCAAAGAAGAAGTTCGAAAAGCACGAAATACAGCCATTATTGCAGTCAACAAATGTATTAATTTATTGAATTCTAAAGTGAGAAATGAAGCAAATAATGCCACACATAAAGTCAATTCAAATAAGCGAATGGTTGCCTCAATGGTTAGTTATGTAATAGTTAGCACGTATTGCTTCCCATAAGTTCTTTCAAAACTAATTTACATAAAAATGCAATTCAAAACTCAGAAAGTTAGGCAATAAAGCAATAGTTCTTTGAATGTTTTCTTTTGACCACAATGTCATGCATTTGTAGGGCTCACAAGTTTATGATTAAAGTTACGATCGAGAAATTGATATTCGATGCGAAGTCACCGCAGGACTTCATTAAAGATGTCAAACTAATAGAATATAACTTTACATTAAATTCATAATTCATTTATTATAGCATTAGAAATTTTTTCAACGAGTTTCATAAGTTATCATAAGTTAGAAAGCATTCAAACACTTGAAAGGAATTTTTTTAAGAAGTCATAGAATATATTTGAATATTAATTAAGTGAAAGTCCTTAAGGTATTAATTGAGGCATTAGGAGAGTCGATGAACAACACATCAAAAGAAGAGTCAATATCGAAAAAGTGACATTTCACGGAAAATGTTTTTTTTATCACTATTGTTAAGTTATTCAAAGTATTCAATCATTATAAACATTAAATATTATAAATAATTGTAAATTCATAACCACTTTCATTTCATTTCATATTTTTGATTTAACCACCTTTTCGTGCCTCAAAAGCGATTAAAATCAGGCATTAATGTGAGGGCTTTTAATATCATTTTGAATTCATTTGTAATTAAGAATTAGTTATTTTATATCAAAAAAATTGTAACCATTAATCTTAGTCTTCATTATCAGTAAATCGATAATTATTGAAGTCATTGTGTATTTATTTGTGTCTATTATTCGAAACATTGAACACAAGCGAAACTCAGGACAAACACATCGGCCGTAACTCACGAGCGAGGATTGGAGAGACCACTGCTTCGACGGGTAGAGGTCAGAGGTCGAGGCAAAGCAACTACAGTCAGAATAGTCACTGACCGCAACTTCGGATGACGTGACGCCGGAACTGTACGCGCTATAAGAGGAGTGTAATGCAAACCCCCCTAAACCCCTCGACCCTTTAATATATGAAACCTCTATATCTTTGAAGATTTGAGGAACCAACCTATGTTCGACTTACGGAGGTTTTACTGTAATCGAATCTCAACTCAACTCAACTCAACTAACTGTTAAAACAAAAGATTAATCATTTTTATATAAAATTATTATAACGGAATATTCTGGAAGAGCGCGAATACAACCCATCTCTTGAATTGATATCCAATCAAAACTGATATTCAATCATATATCCAATCCATTATCATATATATTTAAATTTGAATTTCACGAAAACGATGATAGGTAATTAAATAAAAAATTTTCAGTAACATTATAAATGCTGCCCTCTATAACATATAGAAATTTCGAAATGTTAAGAGTTTCTATTAAGAAATTACATCAAAAATAAACCAAAAAGAACAATTGTTTTATAAGGCGCCAAATTTGACAAATTCAAAATAATATTTAAAAATACTAGATAAATAAATACTTTTGAATTTTAATAAAATTTTATATCTGTCTTCCTTGGTTTAATTTTTAAAAAGCTTATTCGATTTATTTTTGACGTAATTTCTGAATAGAAACTCTTAACCATCCAAAA
>JAUJYU010000790.1:0-11224 GCA_033995675.1 Nothrus silvestris
AATATCAGTTTTTTCCTATTCAGTTAAACATTAGAAAATATTTTAGAATTTATAAAATTATTAGCAGTTAAGTAGAAAAAAAGTAATCATTAACTTACAGTGCAAGTTCATTTAAAATTTCAGTTATACAGTATATAAATTTTAAGCCAAATTCATAATACAAATTCGAAGATAATTATGAAATTAAGATTAAAAATTTTTAATATTAAATTTCAAGTTAAATATTGATAGTGATTGTGATGAAAAATAAAAATATAGAAATTTAAAGGAATTATAAGTGAAATTAGTTAGTGTTAAATCAAAAATCACAGCTTAGACTAAGCATTTAGGTTAAAGAAATAGTAATAGTGTTGATATAGTATTTAAAATGCGGATATTTGCGGGTAATATGCGGATATCTGCTCCAGAATTTTTTGCGAATGCGGATATCAAATTTTTGTCTTTTCGGCCTCTAAGTTGGAGGTTCATATTTGCCGCTGGGGATATTAATTTTGTTAGAGTGGAGTGGTATTTAGATTTTTTCCTAATGGGTGGTAAAAATATCGCATTCACCGCCCCCCGCCCTCCCACAACAATTAATTAGACATAAGTGCTCCCAGAGCTGAAAAAGTTTGAGAACCGCTGCTGTACAGTATATTAAATATTGAACTGTTAGTCATTAATATTCTTATAAACCTCTCTTTCATTCACGCATTAGGTTTAAGTGGTGATCACCACTGCTGCCATCTTTTATTCATTTCCATAGGAAAAAGGGATTTAATTCATTTAATCTTTAATCTTAAAGATAGGCCTATTTATTAGGGTTTTGTTTAATAATATTTAATAATATTTGTTTCACAAAATCATAACATTTTGTTAAGAAAATGCGTTTTTTGCAAAAGAGCAACAAATTATTGTTAAGATTGCATTCAAACCATAGTTTGTCATCAATTAGTGGACAAACGCGTAAATGCAGTTCAAACAGTGTTCGTCTTTCATACCATAGCGTGACGTCCATTAATGCCGTTAACACTAATTCTGGTCAAAATTTATTACCGATTCTTATATTTCACGGACTTTTCGGCACAAAAAACAATTGGAAAACAATCAGTAAAGCGATTGCATCAAAAACTGGTCGTTCTGTCTATTCGTTTGATTTAAGAAATCACGGCTCGAGTCCTCACACGAGTGGAGCCGACAGTCATCTCATCGGAATGTCTAATGATATTCAACTCTTTTTGGATGAAAACCATTTAGAAAAGGCATCACTCGTTGGTCACAGGTTTGGTTCCTTTTAGACTAACCATTACTTTAATTACTTTATTATTAATAATAATAATCATTATTAACTATTAATAACTATTAATCATTGAATTCTCATTAATGACAATCTTAAGCAATAACTTTGATAACAATGTTATTAATAGAATAATTCAGTATTAATATTAATATTTCTAAAAACTATTCAATTCTTCAAAGCTTTGCATCAAAGATATTATTAAATGAATTGAATATTAATATTATTTATTAACTGAACTTAAATAAGGCGAACATCGATTTGACTTAAAGTTTGTTTAATAAAAAGATAACATTTTGTTTAATTTTGAATTAATTGGTATGAATTGAGTAATGAAATGGCAATCTGTTGACAGCTTAGGCGGTCGCGCAGTCATGCAATTGGCGTTTCTTCGGGTAAGTCTAAGAAAATGATCACAAAATGTTTTCAATCAATATTTAATGAGCATTTCGTGATCACTCATAAGCCGGAAAGGGTTGAAAAGTTGATAGTCGTTGACATATCGCCGATCTCTTCAACTCCTTCTGCATTCTTCTTGAATCCAATATTTATCGAGCAGTTGTCGAGAGCAATTGAACACATTTCTTCTGATTTAAGTTTATCTGAAGCCAGAAATCAAGTCAATCAAAGTTTGAAACAAATAATTCCTGTTAGTGAGGGATCATCCTTAAAGTACGTACGCACAAAATTAGGGTTTTTAGACCCCTCCCCCCTTGTACGCATTTTGACACCTTTTTCTTGCTATTTTCTATGAGAGTTTAGTGTCTCTACGATTTTAGTTGACCCCTCCCTCCCCCTCAGCTGCGTTTGTACTTTAAAGACAAGTCTTAATGAATTAATAGAAATAGTTTTGATTTGAACTCATAATTATCTGATCAAACTTTAGGACAACTTTATTCGTGGATTCTTTTTAATGAGTTTGGATAAAGACCAAAACGGGTCCATAAACTGGAGGTATAATTTGCCGGCCATTAAGCATATGATTGAAAATAATTATATAAATGACATACAAATTGCAAAGCCATATACGGGTGAAGTCCTATTAATTCACGGACAAAATTCTGATTATGTTAAGTAAGTTTATTTCTAATGAACTTATATTTGATTTAAATGATATAATTTTAAAAATTAAATTGATTGAAAATAAATTTATAATTAAATGTTTGTTAATTGAGTGCATTTTATGTGATTTAGAAATACTGATTATAATGCCATTCGCGAAGTGATGCCTAAAGTGAAGTTCGTTTCAATACCAGAAGCGGGACATTACCTGCACATTGAAAAACCAAATGAGTTTATAAACAGTTTGGTTTCTTTTGTTAATTCTTAGTCATATCAATGATTTGCTCTTTAGAAGTGTTTCATATATATCTTGTATTGAATTAAATTCTGTATTGAATTAAATTCTGTATTTGTAATTAAAATAGGAATAAATTTTATTAGCATTTGATTAAAATATATCAATAAGAGTTGGAATTTTTATATTTAATTTTCTTTAATGATCTCAATTTATATTAAATTATTTTTATAATTGATCTAATTATACAAATATTAATATCACATTTTAATAAATCTTTAATATACAAAATGTTAGTTCACTTTAAAATTGATAAGAATGAGAGAAATGGTTTTGTATCACTTTTGAGACACTCATAAATTATAACAAGCGATACAGTAAGTAATGGTTTCATATCACAGACATTTATGATATAAAAATGAGAATCAGTTATAACGCCATAATCTCAAGAATTTGGTGCCTCGAGAAACAAATTGAGCCGATTTGTTGTTTTGAAAATTTGAACCAACATTAGGAATGTCAGCATTCCTTCTTTTATCGCCCTGTTCTTGAGATGTGAGCTTTTTCTTCAGTTGTTCGTCGAGTAATATTTGCAAATCAACCTATAGGTCAACACAGAGACGTCAACACCATTGTTAAGCACATTATGTTTATATCTATCTCAACAATCACTGTATTTGATAATTTCTAATAATATCATATCATATCATATCATATCTAAAAATATTATTTAGAATTTATCTCTCATTTCATCTAAACATTCCTCTAAACCAGCGGTTCCCAGACTTTTTTCCTTCGCGACCCACTTGTAAGAAAAAAGGTTTTCTGCGACCCACCTATAGAGTTACTTTTTATATTAAATAATTTAAATGATGAAGAACTTATTAATTTAGCTAAAATTTCATCTTTTACTGCTCGCGACCCACCATTCAAAGAATTTTAACATAAATTTGCGACCCATTAAAATATTTTCGCGACCTACCATTTGGGAACCCCTGCTTTAAACAATAGGTTTAATCATTATTACATTAAACAACAGATTTAATGTAATATTGTTGTAATATTGTTTGCTTCATTGTTATGCTTTTGTATTAATGAATTGAAATAATTATTCTAATGAAAACCAATTGATATAAAATAAAATTGAAAAGACGATAATACCTGCCACTGTTCCAATTGTTGAGATAATTCAATTTTTTGTTGGATTGTTTCTAGCAATTGACTATTGATATGCATGACTTCAATCCTAGTCTTGGCCAACTCCACTTCGACCACATTCTTTCGGGCCACCGCCTGATCCCTCACTTCCCAGGCTCTCTTCACGATCTCGTCCTTTGCCATTCCTTGAACACTATTGATATCGCTTTTCAAGAGATCTCTTTCTTCTCTGATGGCATTTAACTCAGTTTCCTGTATTGTTAACTGTTTTGTCATTTTATTGATTTCTTCTGTCTTTTTATGGATTTGATCAGTTTGTTCGGTGACCTCTTTTCGCAACTTTTCGAGTTCATGCCTGTCGTCGGCCAACGTCTGACACGATAAACACGGCTAAAAAAATTAATTAGTTTTAGTTGAGTCACATCACAAGCCAACATCACTTTCAATACCATATCATTGCAGTCCAAGTGCGAGTCGTTTAGTAATGACTGCAAATCTCTGAAAACACTTCTTAACATTCCAACACGTAATTGGTTTATATGGATCTCTTCAGGTGTTGGTAAACCACTATCTTGGGTGGAGTTGAAGTTTCCACTATTCTCTTTCTTTCTTTGCAAGTCATGACACGTAAGTCTTAATTGTTGATAAATATCAACGAATTCTTGTTTTAACTAAAAACAAATTATTAAAATTATTGCAAATCATATAGAAAGTTACCACTATATAGAAAATTAGCACTTTTTAGTATTAAATATTAAACTTAATGGAATAAAAGGCATTTCAAGGATAATATTCTACAGTTATAGCTTATGATTATACAAATAATAGCTTATCAATTGCCTGATAAGTTAATTATAGGCATTATTCACTTTAAGCGATTAATTATTAGTTTGACATACTTTCCAACAGTCACTATGACATGAACTAAAAGAAGAGTCGCGATCATCGCATTCGATTTCGTCGTCAGGACTATAGCTTCCGATTTGACCATTGAATGAACGCAAGTCTTCATCGTTTGAAGATTGAGACGACATTTCGATTTCATTAAACAGCGAGTGATGACCACTCATGTTATTGACATCTGAGGGCAAATTTTTTCGCATACAAGAATCGAGTTTATTATGAAGTTGACTATTGGCGTGTCTCAACTCTTCTAAATCTTTTTGATGTGTTCTTATTACAATTTCTTGTTCTTGTAATTGTTTTTCTAATAGAAATATGCGATCACTCGACTCTTCGAGTGAGACATTCAGGTTTTCACGGTCTTGAGTTAATGACGATATTCTTCTTTCTAAGTCACTCTTTCTTTTAGTTAAAAGATTAATCTGTCAGATAAACAAAACCACAATAAACTCATTTAGTATATTCAGTTAGCATTTATGACACATATAATAAAAGTAGGTTATTATCTCTTACTTCTTCTCTTAATCCTTCTAATTGGTCGATGTGGTCATTCAAGTTGGTTCGCCTCACCTGAAACTGATCTCTCAGTGATTGCAATTGACTTTCTAGTAATGATTCGGTTTCTGTTGACTATAAAACAAATAAAATAACACTTTTGTTATAAATTTTAGAAACACATTAAACTTCAAATTTGAATAACTTTTACTATCATTTGATCTTAATATAAGCCAATGGAATTAATTCAAACCTGTTTTAGTTGACTCGTTAATCGATGATTTTGTTCAACTAATTCCTGGACTATTTTATTCCTTTCGTGTTCTGATTGTTTAGAATAACTTAATTGCGAATCCAATTCTTTCTTAACACTAAACAAATCGGATTGCAATTCACTAACTCTGCTCTCGTACTCGCCCTCTAAAGAGTCTAACTTTCTTCTTAAGCCATACTTTTCTTGTTCCAAAAGCTAATCAAATCATTTAATTAAAGTTTAATTAGATTTTCATTGAATAAAAAACAATAATATGATAAATGATAGCAAATTATTACTTATGAATATTAATATTCACTTAAAGTATGAGAAAATAATATTTAATAAGAGTTCAGGAAAAATTCAAACTGAAATAATGATATGTATTTTATATGTAGTTTTGTATAGTATTGATATATACAAAAATTAATATAAAACATCTAACTAATTGATTTAACCTCCCATTAACTGATATCTAACAATTGAATTGAATGTCTAAAAATTACTTTGAAAAGTGTCGGTAGTATTCGGTATTGTTTATGATTTAATCTAAAATAGATTCTGAGCAAAAATGTTAAATTCGAGCCAATCATAGCTAATGTCTAAATAAACCAAATCTTGATAATGAAATAAAAGTTTTAAATAAGTGAATGTCTAACGAGTGAGTTATAGACTATTCCATTAATGAGATGCAATTGATAAACTTGAGACTTGCAATTAATTCACTAATGACAGGCCTACATAATGTTATATTTGATTAATATTATTCATAATTTATTTGTTGAGTTTTTTTAGTTTAAAAAGTTTTTTCAGACCTCAATGTAATTTGAATGTAATTTGAATCTAGTTTCTTACCATTTATTATATTTTTGGTTAAATGAAAAATGGATGCAATCAAGCGATAAAAAATTTCAAATTATATGAATTAGTTTTATTTCATAAGAGAAACAGTCATTTGTATGAATAAAATAGGAATTTAATGATTACTTTCTTAAAAGCCGAACACTTAAACTTCAAATATCACTTGACATAAAGATAGTGTAATTTATATCGATTTTCAACTCAAATATCAATCAAAGGATTATTATTACGATTATATGTTTTCTGCTGACTATCATTTCATAATTATTTGGAGACAAAAAACATAAACGCAGAGGAATTTTCCGAAAATTGTGTTTCCGAAAAATATCTGATTTGTCGTCTATAAAACAACTTAATTTTTTTAAAATTAAAAGCTTAGTTGACTTGAATTTAAAATCATTTATGAATTTAAGTCTTAAATGAATTTCTAAGGAAATTCTAATTGTTTTATTAGAAGGAAAAACTTAATTGTTGGTTTCAAGTATACAACTCTTTAGTACAGTATTTATAACTAATAGTGAGGACATTCACACCATAGGAAAGCACATCCATTCTTTTCCATTCGTTTCCATTCGTTTCCATTTGTGAGACAATAAATAAACGAATAAATGAGCCAAATGTTCGTTGAAGTGAACAAAATAAGATAACTATTATTTGACTTTTCCTCTCACAAAAAAGTATAGGAATTGTATCTTCAACTCAATCATTAATTAAGTGATGCTTAACTTTCTTTTTTCAATTATTTTAAAGAATTTTCAACTAATAATAAAAATATAAACTCTAAGAGGTGGTTAACCTACAATGTAAAGCAAAACATAATAACTTTTCAAATAATCTATTTAAAAATTGGCAAAAACTACTTTTATTTATTGATCAAATTTCGTAAAATTTTTTTCAACTTCTTGAGGCTAATTGAAAGTCCTGGAAGTGCGAGCTATATCATCATCAGAGCGATATAGGATAACATCAATACAACTAACTTAAGAACAAATTCGAACTTTTATTTGAAACTTTATATTTTTAAATTGTAGTGAATAAAAAGCAACATGGACATTTATCGGTTCAAAACATTTCACGGCTCATCAATTAAAGACTATTAATAATAAGTTGAGTAATAATTAATATCATATTCATTGCTAATTTCCAAGTTTCCGATTTGTTTAAGAAAATTAAAGGTTTGTTAAAAAAGCAAACAAATTCATAACAGATAATTAAATTATAATTCGGGACAAAAAGTCGAGTTTCAGAGCATCACTTAAAATACATCGTATGGAAACTATTGACACCACTAGAAATTATTTAATAAATATATATAGTGAATATATTAATTAATTCCGATCTGTTTGAGAGCTTAATTCGAAAAATAATTAGTTAATTAGTTAATTCTTATGATTTGACTAAACTCTAGCCCAGGAGTCGCTTGTCGTTTAAGAGAGCAAACATTCACAATTATATTGTTTTCAAAGTTTCAAACATTGTATAGAAATAACCCAATTATTTGCAGATTAACTATTAATTACAATAAAATAATGTGCGGTTATGTTTATCCTTTAATCTTCTTTGTCCTTTGGGATAGTTTTTCTAAATTTTATCACATATTTTATCAATAAAAAAAGAAAATGAAAAAATTAGCTAAATTTTAGTAAATAAATTTTAGTAAAATTTAGCACAACTTTTAAAAAACAGGTTTAGTAATGCTCCGAATAAGTTTTATTTATTAAGAAAATTATTCATTCTAATCAATTTAGGATATTTGAGATTTAGAGCAACTTTCGATTTTATTGATACAAAATTAAATACAAATCATAAACTAACTTAATGACTCAATTTTAAGTATTTATACTTAATTATTTGTCAAAATTTTAATTGAAATCATATCAATTCAAATATTAAGTTGACAACTCTTTCAACAAAATCAGCTATTTATCTGCTATTTATCTATTATACTATTTATGACCCAAAAATCCAATAACTTATCTAATAGTGAATAGTCCAATAACAGTGACTTGTAATCCAATGTCTTAGCCTTTATGTAGTTAAATAGCGCCAGTATATCAGTTTAATTAACGCTTCATCATTCAGATTAAAAGATTAAATCATAATTAAATTTTTAAAAAACTAATAATATTATATCTGAAGAATGTAATGAGTTTCAAGTTTAAAAAGATAATACGAAATAAAAGTATTTAAAATAATCTAATAAATTTATAGGGGATTAATAAGACAATTTCGGAGCACTTTTGAGTTTAAAAATTACTTTTAATTTGATAGTCCTATTATAACTAGTGGTCGGTACGAGAGTTCGAGAGTCTTGATCCAGACCGGGAATTGCAACTCTTGATCCCGACCGAAAGCATTCGAGTCTCGAAATCCCGCACTCAAGATTGAGTTTGATAATAAACTATAAAATGCATGGCAAAAATAATTTAATTAACAAATTTGTAGAAGCATATTGAAAAATTTCAAATGCTTTTCTAATTAATGCTCGTTAGAATAAACTATAACTATATTGCTAATTACTGAAGAGCTTGAATACTCTTAGCCATGCTCTAAGCTAGGCTCAAAAACTTTGGAGCATATCTTTTGTGTATTTCTAAAGGAGCGTAAGTGATGATATATTAGTTAAGGCAATTTTTAAATATTAAAAGTTTTTTGTTAAGCTTTTGTATCTGCATAAATAGATGGTAACTCTCCTTTAGACTTACATGAGTGATATGTCGAAAACCAAAAGGTATTATTAATATATATTGCAGCACCTATAAATAAAAGGGATGCCAATCTGTATTTTAAACTATAGACTTAAAATATCGGTCCCTTATATTATAAATTATAATTTATAATATTACAATATAAGGGCCGATATTTTAAGTCTATAGTTTAAAATTTGCAAAATTGGCATTCCTTTTATTGAAAGGTACAATACAAAATATAGCATTTCTCAAGCGTAAAGACTCAAGCCTCAACACTCAGAGCCTTATTGAACTTATAATCGGGATTCTAGTGATTCACTCTCGTAAAAATTCCTCAAGTCAAGACGGGTGCCCATGTTTAACAAAGCTCTGCTCTTCTTAATTTACATTGTATTATCACTTTTGTACTCATAAATAAAGAATTTCAGTAAAAATTATGCTTTAAAACTGCATTAAAAAAATTTCGCGAATTCCCGGGACCCGAAATGACTCTCGATCCCGACCGATAATACTCTCAAAAAATCCCGAAATCAAAACACTTAAAAATACCAACCTTTAATTATAATATTCATACTGTATGTCTAATTTTGACTAATTTGACATAAATTTTTTGAAAAATACTATTAAAATTGTTTATTTTAAGCATAAAAAACAAGAACTCAAATATGTTTAAAAATTTTATTAAAAAAAGGTCTGTCAGTTAATAGAAATGAGGATAAATGTGTTTTATATATTATTTTCGATCCATATATGACAATAAACAGCTAACAATAAAGCAGTCATTTGAATGCTATTGACAATTGCATAATATTATGTTAAAGGATAAAGATTCAGAAATCGTAAAAGAGTCAGAAATCGTAAATTAGAAGAATACAGAGTGAAATTAATGGGTGAATACTGTTTTGAATATTATTAAGTATTGGATACGATCGCGTATTCCAACCTCAGTCGCATTGTAAGTCTTGCGATAGTTGTGTCGAAAGATCTATTAGTAAATTACGTGATATTCAGACAAAAGCGAAATTCATTAAGTGATTCGGTAGTGGAGTTGGTAGTGGAATTACCGATTCAGGGAAACACATTCCTTAATAGTCTTCACTCTAAGGAACTCTTCTGAGGTTCACTTGTCATACGAGAGATACATAAAATTTTGCAAAAATGTCTTAACACAATTTGAGTTTAATTTTAACGTTTTATTTAATGTTTAATTCACGAAATAGTTACAAATGAAGCCGTGTTTGAAAAATTATAAAACGTTTTATACAAAATAACAAAAGTATTCAAATAATGTTTAATGGATTATAAAATGACCATAAAACTAATTTAAAGTGCATCTTAAATAAAACCTAAAATTCTGTGAATTGTCTTATTCGAGACTAAATTAATACATTTTTCTAAACCATTAAAAACATACCACTTTTCGGGAAAAAATAAAACCATTTTTTATTGGCAATACTTATAATATAAAGTTTCTAATTTTTAGTGTTGTTTCAGTTCCAAAAATATTTTTCATTTCGATTCTGTTCCACTTCCAGTTCCAAAAATTTTTTCATTTCGATTCTATTCCAGTTCGAAATTAAAGTTGACTTTTTCATTTGAGTGCATAGGTAGTGTTGCGACCAAAACAACACTACTAATTATATAATATTTGACACTACAGAGTACTTTTATCTTAATTTTTTGAGTGACATTTGATAAACTTATGTAGTTTATGCGAACTTTCATTGAATATTGAACTCTGTACTTTTTTATCGCCTTATATTATAATATACCCGACGCATATACAGTAGTAAGAAAAGTCAATTTACAAAGTATTTCGACTTTCATTGCTTTTGGGGGCAAAACGAAAACTAAAAGTAAAAGCAACTCAAATACAGGTATAAAAGCAAAAGTAAAAGAAAGCAAAATCAAAATTGTTTTCCAAAAGTAAAAGTAAAATTAAAATTGTTTTCCAAAAGTAAAAGTAAAAGAAAGTAAAATCAATATGGTGCGAAATAACAAACTTAATAATGTGCCAACAAAGATAGGACAACTTAAAATAATCACTCATTACTTTAGAGTCATGTAATGATAAGAGTATCTGAAATTAGCAGTAATCAAACTTTAAAACTACCGAAAAGTCATATTTGATGTGCACTAATATAATCTTTAGTATAAAGTAAAATCCATTCATTAATCTCTATCCTTCTATTTTGCCCGAAAAGTTTTAAATAATGGTCGGTCTGAACTTGAAATTTTTGATTAAAAATTTAGTTTCCCTCGCCCTTCGTCCCTATTGAGCCCTTCGTCCC
>JAUJYU010000791.1:0-11222 GCA_033995675.1 Nothrus silvestris
TAAAAATTTGTTACAATCAAATGGTGTGCCCTAGACCTGAAAATAGGGTCTAAATTCATAGGCCGGACCTGCCCGAAAGTTTTTTGCTTTAGGCCCGCCCAACCTGAGCCCGAAGCGATAAAAGTACAAGCCCGCCCGACCCGCCCGACCCGCCCGATAGGCCTGAAAATAAAAGGAGTTTAAATAATTGGAACTTGCAAAACTTGGTTAATTAGTCTTAGCATATCACAGATATAGTTTACGCACATTAATACTTCATATTAGAGTATAACAAAGTTTTATTAGAGTTATTAGAGTATAACAACATTTTAATCAAAAATAAACTTAAATTAAACATCGGGCTCAACAATTTTAGTCGATAGGCCCGAACCAGCCCGAAAATTTTTAGATGAAAGCTCGCCCAACCCGCCCGAACCCGGCGTTTTTTAGCACAAACCCGAGCCCGATTTCCTGCTCTAAAGTAAACCTCTTTACACGTCTTCAAAACAATGTATTGTCCGACCCCTAACTTCTCTGCGTTGAGTTACGTGTTTTGTGAATGTTCTCTAAATATTGTGTTTTCATATTTCATATTATTTCATATTATTTACAGTATTGAACACAACAGTAATACAAATCTCACACAAATCTTCGACAATTAGAGATTATAATTAATATTTATATCTATAGTCTATTAATATTAGGTTTAATTTAATTAATGAATAACGCATTTAATTAGTAAATGAAATAAAATATAATATAATTGAATAGAAATGAATGAATCAAATAGTGATGAGATGACTGAATCGCAATATGAGTACAGTTCTCACCCATTAATGAGACCACAATCTTCGTCAGTGTCCCGAAGAGGTGGTCTTCACATCGACTCGTCTTCGCTCTTATGTAAGAACGGCTGTGGTTTTTATGGCAATCGAGAGTGGAGTGGCTTTTGTTCGGTTTGTTATAAACAGATTCGATCAACCAATTCGTCGACCAATTCATCCACTTATAAATGGATTACACCTGAAGTGAGATCTGTGTCTCCATTGAGTGGTAAGTCTTCCCCTTCGAAGTCAACCAGTGGTTCATCACATTCAACGCCAACCAATTCATCCAATTCTTTGACTTTCAGTAAATTTGAAGAAAAGAAAAGACAACAATCGGATAAAAAGAGTAAAACATTTAAATCTATATTCAAAAGGGCCTCAACTTTTAGGGAAAATAAGACTAATAGTAATAATAGTAGTAATAGTAATAGTAATAGTAGTTCTCCGGCGAACACAACTCAAGCGATCACTTCATGGACTGACAAACATCTGTTCTCATTCGACACTTTGTCGTTAGGCGAAGAAGTGGTGGCGAAGTTCTTAAGAGAGGCCGCCGTTCACGACATTAAGCGACAAATCGGCAAAATTGTCGACAAAATCAATAAAATGAATAATAAGGCCTCCATTGAAGAGATGTCCGAAACTATTCATGATTTTTATCAAACAATGAATGTTCGCTACGACTCGAGTCCTTTCTATCGCGATGCGAGTCAGGAACAGATGGAACAACTCATTGACTTCACGGAAAGCTTTCTTATGCAACAATTGTATCAAATGTTGTTCACTCGTATTCAACATGAAGAGGAAGACAAAGACTTAGCCCTACAAAAGCGGATCAGGAGTTTGAATTGGATTATGGCTCAACACCTCGACGTCGACATCAATCTAAGACATCCGCAGATTAAAGACTTAGTCGACAAAGCGATCACTGAAATCATTGAAATGGACTCAAAACAAGTGCCGCTCGAGAAGTTGGAATGTATTGTAAATTGTAGTAAAACTATATTCAAGTTATTGCAAGTCAATTGTACTGAACCCGTAAGTGCTGATCAGTTTCTACCGGCGCTCGTCTTTATTGTAATAAAAGCGAATCCACCTCTACTGCAGTCAAACATAAAATTGATTACAAGATTCAGTACACCGTCTCGTTTGATGAGCGGTGAAGCCGGATATTACTTCACAAACCTTTGTTGTGCCACTGCTTTCATTGAAAACATTTCCGGCGATTCCTTGAATATGACTAAAGCCGAGTTTGAGAGCTATGTGAGTGGTGAAGCACAGCCTCCCGGCTATTACCAACAGTCAACCTTCTTATGTGAAGCTCTCAGGATTTTGTGCGCCAACAATACTATGCTCTCAGATCTCAATGAAAGACAAACCAAGTTTGAAACTGATATTCAAAGCATTAGCGATAGTATGAAGCAATTCAAAGAAGACATGATCACCAAAACCGGACCTTTCCTTAAGCCTGTGGTTATACCGCATTATAATGTCGCCAATGATATCGATTTAAGACATTTACCAACAGTTTTGCGCTCAAGAATTATAGAAGAGAGAGCTCTTCAGGAAGAAATACTCGTCGATTTGGGAACTAATAGTCAATCTCATGATTTGGCCATTAATGATAAGACCACTGATCAACAAAAATCATCTCCCGATGAGCAAGACTTACCGCCTCCTCTTTCACCACAAATCATTCAAAGCCATAGACATTGATTTCTATTTGATTAGTTTATGATAAGTTTAATGCTTTAGGTATTCTTAAAATGTGATATTATATAAGATTATCAATAGTTGACAACTTTTTGCCGTCTAATGGTTTTTCGACAAATTTTTGGTAATAATATATATTGAAAACAGTTTACAAAAAGCCTTTTCACATTCTTTTCATTTATTCACACTAATGGCACGTAATATAAAATATTTGTGATAAACAATTGAAGTGTTCGCGAAATTAGTGTTAAATAACAAGAAATTTGTGGAAAAGCTTATTATAATGTCTATTGATTTTCAATGTTTATTCGAAAGGAACAAAACATACAAATTGTTTAGATATTAATAGTAATAGCAAATTATTAGATAGACTTCAATGACATTAAATTTATTAAAAATCAAATAAAAATATATGGAAACTAAAAATAATTTAGATTTAAATATTTTTAACCGTGACTTTCCTTAAGCTTAATAATTCTCGTTTTACACAAGAGATCTAAAGCACGAGATTTAATGCACACTTACAGTACAGCATAAATACACATAAATTCAATATTCAACACATATAAATGGTATGGTTGATGGTCTCCAGTCTGAACTCCAGACCATTTACAATTCAATTTACTTTAGATATAGGAAACCATTAATCTTTGAATATATTTGTATAAATATAATAATTATTGTTAAACACGTATCGCAACAATTAATCATTTTATGAATCAAGAAATCTTTTCACAAGAAAAGTTTCACTCATATCGTAAGTATAGCCCAGATTCTGTAGTTAACCCGACCCGCACTTCATTTCCTGTTAGGGAACCCTATCTTAAAGAATTACGAGTATTTCAAAATTGAAGAAATGCACAAATCTATGTAGACTTGGTTTTACTGACAATTCAAGTATAACTTAGTTATGGCAAAAATAAAGGTTACTTCTGATAACTTACCAGACTTTGTTGTAAATGCATTTTCTTTATTTAATTACAAAAGCATTAAAAATAAATAAGAGTTCACAATACAAAATGAGTTGCCATTCGCTTCTCAAGTCTACTTTTATTTTGAATGACTAAACATTTAAAGTTAGTTTAAAACAAATTTTGTTAATTAAATACTTTACTTTCCATTGTTTCTAAATTTATTTAAAATTTAAAAATGAATTCGCAATCCGAGTAATTCTTCAATAACTTCTACCGAATAAAGTGAAAAACTTGGGCTTCATTTGACAGTTAGGGTGAATGCATTTCATATCATCAGTGATCTGTTTGGGTTGTTCCAAAGGTATGCACAAAGACTTGGCTCCCATCAGTGGTCCGGAAGCATCGCTAACATCTTCTTTGGCGCTCTCCTTTTTGATTCGATCTTCACATGAAATTTCTCCACAAAAGGGAGACAGTATTATGAACTTCTGGTCGAGTTTGGAAAGGAATTGATTCCAGTCGTGAGTGACAATTAAATGCGAATCTCGTTCTTCTTTTGACTTATTATAAAGATATTGATGAATATCTTCTAACAATTGCTGACAATCTTGTAAAGCATTAGACAATTGATAGTTGGTTTTAAGTCCATTGTCTCGCCTGACGGCCACATATTCTCCTTTTTGCATGTCTTTGGGTCCGAATTCGATTCTGATGGGAACGCCTTTTAACTCCCAATTATTGAATTTCCAACCGGGAGAGTAATGGTCTGAAAGGTCACACTTAGATCGAATGCCTCCGCTATTTAATGTCTTTTCCAGTTGTTTACATCCATCTAATAGTTTGTTTTTGTCTTCATCAGTAGTGTTGGCGGTTATACCACAGGGAACTATAATCACTTGTATTGCTGCCACTCTGGGCGGCAAAACCATTCCTTTGTCGTCGCCGTGAATCATAACCACAGCACCGATAGTTCGCGTTGAAATTCCCCACGAATTTTGAAATACAAACCTTTTTTTACCAATTTCTTGCGGGTCTTCGAACACAATCTCAAACATTTTACTAAAATTTTGTCCCAAGAAGTGAGAAGTGGCGCCTTGAATGCCTCTTCCATTAGTTCCAACATATGCTTCACAAGTGGTAGTCATGTCTGCGCCCGCAAACTTCTCTTTCTCTGTTTTTGTTCCTTTAATAACAGGAATCGCGAGAAGATATTCATAGATTTGAGTGTAAAAGTCAAGTATAGCGTATACTTCTTGTAGTGCTTCCTCCTGAGTAGCGAAGGCTGAGTGGCCTTCTTGCCAGAGGAACTCACGCGTGCGCAGGAATGGCGTCGGGGTTTTGAATTCCCAGCGGACAACACTACACCATTGGTTGAGTTTAATGGGTAGGTCTCTATGCGATTGAACCCATTTGGCATACGAGGGATACATCACTGTTTCAGAAGTTGGACGAATAGCAATCGGTTCGGCTAACTCTGACTGACCTGACTTTGTAACCCAAGCCACTTCTGGAGCAAAGTCTGCGATGTGAGTCTTTTCTTTTTCGAGTGCAGTCTTCGATATAAACATTGGAAAATAGCAATTCTGGACTCCAAGGGTTTTGATTTTTGCGTCAAAAAACGCTTGGATCGCTTCCCAAATAGCGTAAGCCCAGGGACGCAATATATAACATCCGCTCACATCATAATATTCGATCATTTCTGCTTTAGTGATCACTTCTGTATACCACTCAGCCGTGTTCTCGCTCTTCTTCATTTCAATTCCTAGTCTCGTTTGCTTTTTAGTGTTTGGCTTTGACTTTGACTTTTCAACCGATTGTTCCGCTTCTTTGGACCCTTTCGAAGGAGCCGTAGAGGAAGGCTTCGGAGGTTTGGGAGAAGCTTTAGAGGAATCTTTTGGAGCTTTAGAGGAATCTTTTGGAGCTTTAGAGGAATCTTTTGGAGCTTTAGAGGAATCTTTTGGAGCTTTAGAGGAATCTTTTGGAGCTTTTGAGGAATCTTTTGGAGCTTTTGAGGAATCTTTTGGAGCTTTTGAGGGAGCCTTTGAAGAAGTCTTAGAGGGTGCTTTTGAAGTAGCTTTTGAAGAAGCTTTTGAAGAAGCTTTATCTTCGGTAATGTTAAACTTAGTATTGTTTGCTTTTTTCCATTCCTGAACAGATTTGGGGAAAAGCTTGACATCAGTGGAACCGTCGGGAATTGATATAAGTATAAGAGGACCCGATTTTCCCGTAAAACGAATTGTCGATTCGTCATAAATAGAATCGCAAATAAAAAATCCCTTTCTTTGTATTTGAATAATATCTCCCTTTTTTAAATGTTTGAGTGCATTGTCTGCGAGAACTTCGACATCAAATTTGGTGTTTTTGTTAATAAATTGCTTGAAATCGTCGTCTTTTCCAAGAATTGGTTTTTGGATAATGTGATCGAAATAACGCATAACCGCTGGAATAGAAGAATTCAACTCAATCCACGTCACTTTTAATGTCTTTTTAAAATCCTTATTATCCAAATTCAATTTTGCTTTAATATTAGTGACTAAACCAGTCTCTGAATCTTTGATGATATCAGTTATCAACAAATTTCCCCAATTAATGAAAGTGACATTATCTGAAACATTCATTAATTGAGCGTCTGCTTGATCAATGAGTAATTGTCTTCCAATTGTGACCAATCGTTTTCCGAGTTCAACATTTTTTGGATGAAGCGATACTTCTAAAGTACCGCTAACTTCATCACTGATATCAACGATAACACTGTTTTGCTGCTCTACAGCTGAATACCTGCCAGCGATCGGATCAATCACTTTCTTATTAAATGCCCAAATCTTGTCCCAATCCATAACCACAACCGAACGCGACGAGCCCTGCGCTACAATGAATTGCTTGAGTCCTTCCACTGTAAGTCCACGCCTGAGAACGCCTCTAACAGTAGGCATTCTGGGGTCATCCCAGTCGTCGACAATGCCTTCTTCCACAAAATAAGTGAGTTTTCTCTTCGACAACACAGTGTTCATCATATTTAGCCGCGAATACGCGCAGATGTGAGGCTTTTTCATTTCGAGCGCATCCAAAAACCAGTAAAACTGGGCGTCTCTGTCCAGATATTCACTGGTTCTCAAAGCGTGCGTCACTTCAATGCTGTCAACGATAGGACAGGCGAAGTCATACGTCGGATAGCATTTGTATTTGAATTCCGTTCGCGGGTGTCTTTCATTTTTGCAGCGATACATCGCTGGGTCTCTCAGACATCCATTATCTGAGTTCATATCGATCTTTGCGCGAACGCAACATTTTTGGCCATAATCTGATCCCACTTTCATCTCATTCCACATTTCGATGTTCTTCTCAACCGAATTGTTTCTGTTGGTCGACTCAGTCCTGGACTCGCGTTCAGTCTTCATGACCTCCGGAGGTGTGTCGTCCACATACGCCTTCTCCGCTCTCAACAGTTGTTCACACTTTTCCATAATTAGATCAAAATAATTGGAAGTATAGCTGAAAATGTCGTACTTTATGTCCAACATTTTTATGTCTTCTAAAATCACCTGAAATTAGATTCAGATGTAATGCATGTAAAAGACAAGTCTTAAGCGTTTTTAAACAAATATAATATCAATATTTGATACTTTTTCAAAATCTTCTTTTTCTTTTGCAGGATTCGTGTCATCGAATCGTAAGACGAGTTTCCCTTTGAATGCCTTTTGATAGTATTGGTTAAGAAGCGCGGCCTTCGCGTGTCCGATATGTAGATAACCGCTGGCCTCAGGAGGGAATCGCACCACAACCTCACCCTCGACCGCATCCTCTAAATCAAAGTATTTTCCTTCGTCTTTGTTCGACATATTGTTAGACAGGATTGGAATCAATATTATATATCAATAAAGTTAATGAAAGCCTTAATAAATTGTGGTTTGAATCAAATGTTCATATCTTATGATATCATAAGCTATATTAATATTGAATGAATGAACGAATGAGTGCCACATCAGAAACAATACATGAATGCAATATTGAGAGCAATGCAATGCAATACATGTGCAATAAGGGCTGTTCACAGAGTTGGCCTGCAATAAGTGTAGTTGGGGTGTAGTAAAGCGTGCGACCGATTAATAAGTCTTTAGAAATTTTATAGAGAGTAAAATGATTAGTTCTGGGAATCGAATCCACGCACCGCCACTTACTGGAGCAAATTTTGCAACAAATATTTATTTTAAACAAATATACATTCATTTCAAGTTTTGATGACAGGGTTGACATGTCATAGATAACATAAATGACATAGATGTTAAAATCTCTTAAAATGAGTTAAAATCTCACACTTAAAGAGTTATTGCTTAGTACATACCTATAGCTTATTGATGAAAATAAGTATTAAAACGCGTACAGGAGCGCGAATGCGTCTAAAAACCCCAACTTCCTGCGCACGTACTATGTGGACGAGTCCTGATCGCAATAACTAAACTATAACTAATGCGTTACAAGGATTGATTGGGATCGCAAATGTGCCATTTTTGAGTAACAGAGTATAGTAGAGGACGTATTAGTGGTGTTTAATCTCTTTAATCGTCTAAATATTGGCGAAAGTGAGGAATGGCAGCAATAAAGACACCGACAAATCAACAAAGATTGACAAATGTGGCCATCGTTCGCATCAAGAAATGCGGCCAACGCTTCGAAATTGCCTGTTATAAGAATAAAGTGATCTCTTGGAGGGATCAGATGTGAGATATTTTATTAATACATTGATATTAATATTTATTATGATATAAATAACTTATATATAAGCTATTCATATATTAATGATATGTTTTGATTCGATTCATAGAGAGAAAGACATCGATGAAGTCCTTCAAACGCAAACCGTATTCACGAATGTTTCCAAAGGACAGACAGCTAAGAAAGAAGATCTAATCAAATGTTTTGGTACTGAAGACCATAAGAAAGTCTGTCTTGAGGTCTATTATCAATAATATATACTCTTTATGTGATGATTGATATAATATAATTAGTTTAAATGAATATTAATATAAACTGAAATATAAAGTTAATGTCATTTAATGTCATAATTTGTTATTTAATTACACAAAAGATTTTATCGAAAGGAGAATTGCAAATAAGCGAAAAAGAGAGATCACATCAATTGGAGGCCACATATCGTGATATCGCGACCATAATTGCCGACAAATGCGTAAATCCGGAAACGAAGAGACCCTACACTGTGGGGATGATTGAGAAGTGTATGAAACAGTGCCACTTCTCAGTGAAACCCAACCGCAATTCCAAACAACAGGCAATTGAATTAATACCACAACTCAAGTCTATTATGCCTATAGAAAGAGCACAAATGAAGTTACGAGTTCTCACTTTCAACAAAAATAAACAGAAGATCAAAGACTTTGCCACTCAAGTCGAATCGGAGACTCAACTCGACGGCGGACTTATTGAGATAGTATTTATTTATTTCATATCTAAAAGCATTTAATAAAAAAATTGAATTATTCATATATTAATATATTTGTGGTCCATATGTTTATATATGATATACAATATATTGAATGAATCATTTATAGATATTTATGACGGATCCCGGAAATTACCGACCCATTGACCAATTGGTTAACAGCACTCAGAAATCAGAACTTCATGTTTTGCTACTGCAGGAGATGGTGGACGGCGACGCTTCACTCGAATGAGACGCCACTGCATCCCAACGATACGCTCCAATATTCAAATCCATATTGATTTAGATCTTTGTATAAGTTTTCGATTATATCTTTATCTGTAAATAACTTTACGTTATTAATGATTACATATTAAAATTGCAACCAAATGACAATACTTTGTGTATTATTAAAGATAATAACAGTTCCTCCACCGCCAGCGCCGGTCAGCTTAGCTTTGAGTCCATACTTGTTCGCACATTTTATTATTTCATCGATGGCTGAATGTCCGACACCTAAGCTATTGAGTAAGTGTTGATTCATTTCGAAGATAGCCTTCAAATTTGAATTGAAAATGAAAGTCAACCGCAATACTAACTATAATACTAACAATACAACTATACTAACATTGAATGCCTCCAATTGGTCACTATTTTGTTTAATTAATTCCCAGGCAGTTATTGATATTCTATCGATTGCTGACAATATATTATCCACGATTTCAGGAAATGTGTTATATCTGATGCGCACCTTTTCAACCAATTGTTTAGTATTTCTGCTGACTTTCGTGTTGACCAAAATAACAGGCAATGAATGAACGTTTTGTATTTGTTCTTCAATTTGACCATTTCTGAAGAGAAGCGCTCCACCAAAAGTGCAAATAGAGTTATCGATACCGGACGGCCGCCCGTGGAATAGTTTATCGATTTGAAAGGCCCAATCACTTATCAGTTTCAACTGCGGACTCACTTTGTAAGCGCGTAAAAGTGCGGCACTCAATGAGACCGTATATGAAGAAGAAGAGCCCAGACCTGCACCACAAGGCAATGATGTGCAAACGGTTACTTCCATTGGTATACGACTTGAGGCGCTATAGCTATCGCTGATTGCAATGTATAAAAGTAGAAATGCATTGTAGGAATTGATTACATCTTTAGAACAGCTCTTCTCAACATATTTGTCAAGTTTTGCGACTAAACTATCGCTAAAATCCAAAACTTTGTTTAATTTTTCCTTTTCATCGATTAATTTAATTTGATTTAAGCTATCGATCGACCAATTGTTACAAACATTGAAATCATTAAGAATTAGCTTCACATGAGTTCCATCTTTAATGAGTTTAATGGACACCTTTGTCGCTAAGTCGACACTCAATGCCACCGCATTCTAAGCATAAATACAAAACTTATTTATTAATACTTCAAAAGTTAACATAAAGTTTTATTTATATTAATATCAAAAGAACTCAACCTTTCCATAAACTACAGCGTGTTCTCCGTGGAGAATAACTTTTCCCGGAGTTTTACATTTGATTATTTCTTCAGTCATTCTTTTTTTTCTATACTTTTAATAATTGAATAAATACTGAAATTAAATCAATGTTCAAAATAAGACATCTTTAAGTTGATTGAGGAAAGCATTCACAACCACATTCAGAACCACATTCAGAACGACAATGTATTGAAAACAAATGATTGCTAACTCGTAAGATATTTATGTCAAACAAGGAAGTAAAAAATGGTCTGTAAGTTATTGATATGTATTGGTTCATAACTTATAAATTATAGGGTATCCCATAAGCGGTGTCCTTTGTTGCAGTGCGTGCAAGCTTTTTCATTATTGAGAGCGAGAGATTCAGCTTAAGCTTTTAAGATTAGTTTCATTTCGAATCATTTTTGACAATGAGTTAAAAAGTATAATAGAGTAACAAAAAAAGTGTCTTATCGTTGTTATAAGTAAACCATTTCTTGAATAATTCGATATAAACATATTTTTCAACTTTGTGGTACATCAATATAATTATGAGCACATTTAAAAACTATTTTAAGTACATTTATCTCTCTTCTCAGTTGTATTGGTTTTAAATCTAACTTTTCAAGTCTAATGAAAAAGCTTGCACGCACTGCACCAAAGACGCCGACTTTAGAGCTACCCTATACACTCTGCTTATCATTTCAACCAGTTTTGTTGCTTTCAAATCGATTGAAGCCAAAAAGTTAAAGTAAATTCCCGCTGCAGTTCTCAAATTGTACTATTATTATCATAAGAATTCTAGTCAATCTTTTTTCATGCGATATACTTAACAGCAAAACTCTTATCGAAATGCTGTTAAACAATATTAATAAAATTTT
>JAUJYU010000792.1:0-11222 GCA_033995675.1 Nothrus silvestris
CGTCCTGACAATATTATATTTCTATGATATTTTGAACTGGCGATGTTTTGTCCTGCGATGTTATGTCGTGGCGATGTTTTACCCGCGATGTTATGTCTCGCGATGTTATGTCATAGACCCCCCCTTCTGTATATTAGTTATAGAAAAAATAATTAAATCATGATTTTTCCAAGTTGAATTGAATTGAATTGAAGTGTATTGAATTGCTTAATTGAATTGAGTTGAATGTTTTATTTATTGTTAAAATTAATTTTAAAATAAGTTCTACAAAAAATATAGCAGATTTTATTTTAAATTAATTTATGTATTAGGTATATGACATGAAATTTTTTTTCTTCATTTAAAATTTTTAATTCTTAAAAATTATATTAAAAAATTCTTTTAGATTATTAAGAAAATTATTAAATTTTTTCAATTTAATTAAAGAAAATTAATTGATATTAGTTACAAGAAACAAACTTATATTAGTTTATCTATAAACAAGTTATTAATACCTTTCTAATAATCAAAAAATAATTTTAGTTTTTTCAATGTTTTTCAAGTTAATTATTTATTCTAAAAACATATTTCGAAACACATTTAAGTTTTTATCTATAAAAAAACATATGTATAAACTGTTTTAAAAAATGTATATAAGCTGCTGATGATTCTGCAAAGAATCCAAATGCAAGAACGATGTATGCTAAACTTTTATTAGCTACTACATTCTTATCAACAATCTGTAAGTTACTTATTTTCAAATAATATACTTATTCGAATTTATATTGCATAAAGTTTAATTTATAAAAACAGTGATGAGCAAGACTCAAGCGATAATTTTACTTAAAAGCATGCTCATCATTCTCATTAATTTTTAAAACTTTCGATGATCACTAAAAATTTCATAAACTCCAAAGTGATCGGCGAATTAAAAAAGTTGGAGAAGCACTGTTTAAAATATTTGTTTAAGTATTATTCAGTAAAAGATTTATAAGTTTAGTGCTTATATAGTAATATAGGAAAAATTACAGCTTAATTCTAATGATAAAATTTTATAAATTATCTTAATCTCATGAATTTTTTAGAAATTAGCTAGGTTAACTCTCACTAAGCGTTTGCGCCTCAAAAGAAAAGCTCGAGCGTTTTATTGTTTCTGAGCTTGAGCACTAGAACTTGCGCGCACTGAAACACTGTTTTACCTTCTTGTGGAACATACTGTATGTTCCAGTAGAATGTCCAATAATGTTGCAGTGCGCGCATTTTGTGTATCATTTAAAAGAAATAGATATATAAATATAGTCCATATAGTGGCGGAGCGTGGATTCAATTCCCAGTACTAATCATTTTACTCTCTTTAAAATTTCTAAGTTATTAATAGCTGATCATAATCACCAGCTGGAATTATTTGAAAAACAATAATTGACGTCATTTGTATACACCATTGCAAAACTTATATCTACTGTATATAACTTTTAGAAAAGGGAATAAATAACGATCAAAGGGGACAACTAAAATAATTCCAAGCGAGTGATTATGCTAGTTCTATTAATGTTATAAATGCTATTTAACATTTTTCATTCAATTTAACATTAGCGCTTGCGCTTTGCAAATTAATAAAACTCGGCGCTTGATTTTGTAGCCGAGCACCAATCGCTCAAACATTGATCATTACTGCTTCTAAAAAATAGAGTATATTCCATATATATTTGAATTATTTAGCTTATAAGTAAGTTATATCATATTACTTAAAAATAAGCAACCTACAGATTGTTGATATAAATATAAAAGCTAAAAGAAGTTTTGTATACATCTTTTTCCAAATTGATCAGCGGCTTATTATACAGTTGACTTCCAAAGTACAGTTGGTGACACAGCAAAGCGGAGTTTTTTTTGTAAGATAGACTTAACTGCTAAACTTAAAACTATTTCTTAGATGTTTTAATTTTATATCAATATTAATACAATAATAAGTTTGAACGATAAGTGTGAATAAGTTTTATCAAAGAAAACATTAAATTTTGAAATAAAGATTATTAATGTTATCAAATTAATCATTGATATGTCAATATATAAATATGACTCATGAGTAAAGTTGAGAATTAAAAGTGTTTGAAGACATGATTTTTCAACTTTTATATTTCTTTTATTTATTGATATTCGTTTGACTCATATAGAGATAAAGATAATTTTCAACTTTTAATACTTTAAAAAAGATAAGAGTTATCATATAATGCATAGTAATTAGAATTAAACATATAAGTCTATCTTACAAAAAAACTCCGCTTTGTTGTGTCATCGACTGTATATGATATAGAAAACATACTGTGAATAACTTTTAATGTGAAAAATTTATCATCAGCAGCTTATAATATACATTTGTTAAAACAGATTTATACATTTTCACCTTATTGTGAGTTACTTTAATTACAGAGTTAATTATATTATTTATTGTTAAAATTAATTTCAAAATAGGTGCTACATAAATATAGCAGTTTTTATTATTTTAAATTGTTTTTTAGTAGAATTTTCATTAAAGATAAAGATTTTAAAGATAAAGGGAATTTAAATATTTTGTTTCATCCATAAAACACATAATATAAAATAGCTTATGGTATGCCATTACCTAATAACCCCACTCATATCATCTAATACTGAAATTAAGTTATTCAGTACTCACAGACTGGTTGAAAAACTTCAAAAGGGTTTTAAAATTGCTTAAATATGTCTTCAATTGATTCGTTAATTATTGAAAACATGCTTTCCGTCGATTCCCAATAATTTATAATTCAGGGATTATATTATAGTTTATTACAAGTGATTAATTAGTAAAGTCTTTAAGTCAGTTAAGCATTCTATTAATTGTAAAGAAACTTTTGGCATTTGACAAAATTGTTACAATTTATCGAAGTCTAATCAAATTTATTTGAGATCTTCATTTTGAGACTCTTAAGGCATTATTAATAGCAAATTACAATTTATAAGTACAGACAACGAAAATATTCCTTTCCTTTCAACTCAATAATCATTTTGATAAGACTTAAGAATATTGTTATAAATTCTAAGTCTAATCAAATTACTATTTGGTTTAGAGAAAAGGAATATTTTACTTATCTGTACCATGATCTGTACATGTACATCTTATAATTAGAGTTGAAAACAGAGAACCTCCTTCACTAACTCCACATCCAATCCAACTCCATTCAACTCTATTAGTAATTAAAATTTAAACAAACATTAAATACATAAATTAAAGAAGATTTTTCAATTTTGATTTAATATTAGAAAAGAGCTCAAGAAAAGACATCTTTTTTATTTGCAACTATTTTATATCTCTTATAGTTTTTGAGATTTTAATCTTTAAAAATCATGATTATATATTCTCAATGTTAACATTTTTGACTTTGATCACCAATTGTACCCCCGCCCCTTAAATGGATTGAGATGACATTTTTTTGGTATCTAATGAGGATCTAATGATATTTTTAAGATAGGTTTGGATAGGGGCGGAGAATATTTTTGAAAATTCATTAAAAATTACATTTTGTTATTTTATTTTTAGATCCAACTCCACTCTATATCCACTCCACTCCATCTGCATCTCCATTTACCTCAATTACAACTCCATTGACTGGTATTTTATTTGCAAATTAAGATACTAAGTTAGTTAGTAAAACCTCAATTAATTTTTAACCCATGCCTTTCTCTAAATACAAAATAATTAGTAGATGAGTAGATTTTTATATAATCTTAAATTGTTATAATTTTGCCTACGCTTTAAGAACTATCAGTTCTTAAAACTTGTATAGCCATTAGCATTGCCTCCCGAGGATCTAAAAGTGAATGGATCAAAAGTTTTGAATTCTAAAATTTTTAATTGACCGATACAGTATTAATCATTTTCTTAATTGCCAATGATGAGATTCCAATGATAGAATTGCCATATATTGTACCCTTATATGTTAACCCTAACTGTTGGAGAACCCAGTATTTTAATGATAATACTAAATTAAAGATTTTTTTGTATTACTAAATTTATTAAATAATCTAAATTTTTAATAAAATTAATAAATTTATTGCTCTTATAAAAATTTAGTCAATTTCACAACGCTAAATTTATTATAATAAATATGAAAAGTTTAAGAGAGACATAGTGTCATCTGTTGGGCACTATAGTAAATCAAAAATTACTATTTATTATCCATTAACAACGTTTCGTAATTGAATACCATATGTTATTTTTGGTTTATTTTGTTCATAACCCTCTACTGCTATTAAGTTTTATTATTCTACAAAAATATTTATTCATTTATTCAAAATTCATTGAAAATAACAGCGAAATATTTTTACACTTTAGAGTCAAGCCTAACACCTCTCTCCTTAAAGATAAGTTATCTTAACGTTTGGCTCTGAACCCCTCCCCTGTTGTTAGTAAAACATTTATGAATAAGTAGTTTTTGAAATACAGAAAACCAATACATGTGTCTCTTTTGTGGTTATTTAAAGAAACTCTGAATATCACTGAAAGTGAGTTAAGTTAAATGTTTTGTCGTTAGTGTCGTTGCAGTCGTTGATTGTATTGAAATTGCGATTTATTGATTGATTATTTGATGGCATTTCATAACTCATGCATTGATTCATTTATAAACAATTAATGAATATGAATAAGAATATTAATAATAATAATTAATAATAATAATAATAATAATTAATTATTAATAATATTAATAAGACAAATAACTAACTCGTGATAAGTGTGTTCGCATGTGATGTCTTCTCTGACACAAGAGGCTCAGCTGAAGTCATACCAGAAGCGACTGAGAGATGACATCAAATCGATTGTCGACAACTTTGTGGAGATCTTGCGTTTGGTTCGCGTCGATCCCGAAAATAATATGACATTCAGTCGAATGTCGGAAAACGCATATGAGATGAGTGTCAGAGCGGCGAACATCACAAGAGCTGCTGAATCGTTACTGAAGTTGATTTGGGATATCAAACAATTTCTTATTATAAACGACTTCCCACTCATTAACGAATCCATTTCTAAGAAAGTGGAGTCCAATATGTTTAAAGTCAATGAAATCGACCACAAATTGCTTAATCTCAGGGATGAGATCGCTATGGAGTTATACGACTTGGAGGAAGAGTTCTATAATTCACTCATTAAATAAACTTCCATTTCATATTCATTTATCATTCATTAGTTTATTAACCAATTCATCATTTTTTACCATTAATTCTCATAAATAACTGTTTCTTATAATACAAACAAATGTTATGTCAAATAAATTGATTATTAAATGGGTTAATAATAAAAATTATTTTATTATTCATGTCAACTAATAATTAATTATACGTTATTCTAATCATTATTTAATGAATTGATTAATTTTTAAATTTTAGGATAATATAAATAAACTTAATTGAAGTTTAAATACTTTTTACAAATTATTGAAAAATAGCAATTTTCACTTTATATGAACTTCAATTTTAATCCATTAATAAGTTTATATTTATTTATTTAAAACAAGTTTTCAAACGTAATAAAAATCACTTAAAGTTAATATAATTAAATGTTTTCAATTGTGTTAGTTTGTGATGGCTTTCAATCAATGGTTCAAAATCTCAAATTTTAATTCATTAATAAACAAATAGTCGTAACAATGTTTGCCAATTAATTGCCTTTAATTAACTCAAATCAGAATTACTTGTCTTCAGAATCAGAAGTCTTGCGGTAAAAAAGTTTTTTACTAAAATCTATTATAATTTTGTTGATTTGATTGAATTTAAATTATAATAAATAAAAGAAATAGAGTATAAGGAATAGTCTTTAAAGTACATGTTATGCAAATCTGTTGCAAATCGTGTTTAATACAGAATGCAATTTATAATTACTTCGTATATTGACATGTAATCCATTAAAACTAAAATTAGGTTTAAATATCATTAGCAGATATCGGAACAGAAAAATATCTGAATTGTCATAGTATGCCATCATTTAAATATCATGAAAGTTGACCTCTTTATTAATTACATTAATTATTTTACGCAAAATTATAGAATTTTTGAAATTTTGTTTAAAAGTAGATCTGAAATGTCATAAATTTGATTGAACTCAAGTTTTTTCATAACATTAAACTGTAAGTTCACGAGTTTGATATACCTGTAAATCGATTTTAAGATTATACAACAATTAGCTAATAATTGTTGGTGGGATGGGGGGGACAGAGAGGGAGGGCTAAGTGAGTAAGTTATTTAGAGAGTCCAACCATTGATAACACGGATGTTGACAAACGCAGTACTTCACAGATTTTGAGACCAGACATATCTTTTAATATTAGACTAAATTTTTGCAATTTTAGTTGACAAAAGTTTGACAAAACTCAAGTCAGCTCAACATCACTTTAATCCATACCAATAAATAACTATTAATACCTATTAATAATTGATTCTATTTTCATAAAGTTTTACTTAATAAAAAAATTACAACTTATGAATAATTTTATTAATTAATTTTTAATCATTCAACTTTACATTAAATTTTATTTTAGATTTTACAAAATTATAAATAATTGCCTGAAGTGTTAAAAATAATTTTGAATTAATTGAAGCAATATATCAATCAGATATCAATTATAGTACAGTTAAGTAAACGACAACTGATAGCCGAGGAGCCCAACAGTTGCCGATATATGGATCACATTTTGATAGTAATATCAAAAATTGATTAAATTGAAAGATTTTGAATTTCGCAATTTGTAATTAATAAACATTTTAATTATAACCTTCGAATTGAGCGCAAAAATTAATTACAATATCAAAGGTTGCAGTTATAGCTTTAAAACATATCTTTTTAAAATTTAAAAATAATATTCAATTTTTGTGTGCTTTAAATCAATTAATTTTCGTCACATCTATAACACGATCGACTCTTTGACAGTCAATTGGAACCAGTTTTGAAAAATAGTTTATTTTACAAAAAGCTCATCATTTCTGATTGGGAAAGGGGTTAATTACAACTTCAAGTTATGCTAATTGTTCCCAAATATATCAATTTGACGCGTCGTAAACATATTAATCAATTTATTGCATTGAAAACATATTAAACTTACTTTATATTTATTTGCAATAAAACCAATTATACGTCAATTATAAGATATTCAAATCGATTAAAGACGTAATAACGGCTACAAATGATAATTCATTTATAAGATTGATCTGCAAAACAACTATTACTCCATTGTAATACTTTTACATCTAATTATCAGTAAAGATAATGAGTAGTTAAAGTCCGATCGAATCACTTAAAGTTGAATTACATTTGCATTGAATTCTATTTTATTATAAATTGTTTATTAAATATTACATTAATATTATTATTATTCCTAACTTTCACATTAAATCAAATGAATGCAAGTCATGTCTGTTCACTAATTGCATAAAAATTACTTCAACTAAAGAACTAATAATTGAAATAAACTAATGTTTTTCTAAATTAACAAATATGTCAAAAGTGTTCAACAAATAGCAATTGAGTGCTTAGTATTGAACCGAAGGATTACTACTTCTGCACTGCTTTAAGGCTTCATTAAATCCCTCGCAAAGACTTAAATCATAGCTTTGAGTGCAGTCGAGGAACTGTTTCAGTTCGAACTGACAAGCATTCGACTGGTTCTGTTGTGGTTCTGATTCGTATTGTTGTTGTTGTGGTTGCGGATCAGCTGAACCGCCACCTAAGCCACCAGTGAGTGCGTGTCCAATAGTGTGTCCGACAGCACTTCCAATGGCAACGCCTCCAGCCGTGGCCATCATTTGGCCCATAAGTCCCGGTCCTTGAGGTGCGGGCGCCGCCACTGCAGTGGGAGGTGTGGCTACCGGTGCGGGCGATCGCTGTTGTGGCGGTTGTGTCGGTCGCGCCGAAGACGCTCTCATTGGCGACGAAGACCTCATCGGTGGAGAACTCGAGCGCATTCCCATTGATCGCGACGGAGACGGAGACGAACGACCTCTTCGTGGCATTGCTTCGATTGGATTCAATTCAATGAATAATTAATTGAATAATCGTTTTATACAATAATAACAATAAATGAGTGAAGAATTACTAAATAGTTTTGAGTTTGAGATAATATTAATAATTAAGATATTTTAATATCAATGTCAACACAAAGTGAACTTTAAAGACACGCTTTGCTAACATTTGATTCAATATAAATGCGTATAAAATTGAGACTTAGTTTCAGTTCAATTGGTTTATAATATTAGAAATTTGAATCCAATTTCTGATGCAATACTTATTTAAAAATGTGTTTTGAGATAACTTTTTAAAGAAAAAATGGCGAATACTTTAGAATTTTCGTGAATTACTGTATTTAAGACCGAATGACGACAACAAAACTCATGAAAGTTGTATTTGTGTTCATTAATATAGTGCGCACTTCACAAAGTGAGGGGAATCGCAGTCAATAACTATTATTACATATATTCTTACGTCAAAAGAGGGGGAAATGTTGAGTAATATTACAAAATAGAGTACGCATTATGTGAATGACAACTTATTTCATACATAACTAATACAATAAGTTAGTTATTTATTATAAATAGTAAACTTCTCCACATTTCCCCCCATCACTTGCATTAGTATTATTTGTCTAAAAGGGGGTGAAAGTTGTGGGTATTTATTATCTATTAATAACTCAATAATTGTTATAGAAATACCGAAAAAGTCAAAGTATAAATATTCTAACTTATGACCTCTTTTGAGATGATTATGTACTAAATTTATCACTTAATATGTTTTTAATTTTCAAAAATATGTGCACTTTATTAACATAAATACATAACTTATTTAATTAAAATTAGATTTAATGAGAATATGATTAAATTGACTGATATTAAGATTATTTATTGTAAGACTTGAGTAAAAATGAAGTTTTAAATGTGATTTTATAGAATTGAATTTCTACTCAAACTTATTTTATTTGTCAAAGAGTGTCACTAAAAAACAATTCATTCAAAACTTTTTAAAACTTAATAAATTTAAAAAACAATTTAAGAATGCTATTTGTGATACCAATTCAATGCAAATAGAAGTACTGTACCTGTACTTACCTGTACTGCAACTGTACTTACCTGTACTTAACTGTACTTAACTGTACTTAACTGTACTTACCTGTACTGTACCTGTACTTACCTATACTTACCTGTACTGTACCTAATACTTTGATAGCATTTTCACTATTGACTCCCACCCTCTCTCAAACGTGTTTAATGAAATTGAATCAAATTTATAACTTTGATAATAGCTTTGAAGCAATTAGTTCTAAATGAATGAATTAATGTCATTGAAATAAAGTTATCCAAAGCATAATTCAAGCGACAGATCGCGTTTGATATGATGTCAATTACTGTAATTGTGAAATAAATAAGTTTCGAAATAACTATTAATAGTGTATAAGTAAAGTATGACTAGTGTTCTGAAATTGAAAAATGAAATTTAATTCCATTCTGTATGGGATGGGAATCAGAAGGTAATGGAATGCAGGGATGGATTGATTCTATCGTCGTAGGGTCATCTCGCAAGTTGTTACGTTACATTAGAAGGGTCTATGTATTTTTAACTATTTATTGAACCGTTATTAAATTTGAACCGCGAAACCCACGTGGTATTTTGCATTGCTTTCAGATTAGGGGGTATTTTGGGCTATATCCCCCTTTTTGTCCAACCCTCATATATTGTATATTTAAAAAATAGATAAATCAATAAAATCTAAAATTTCGAGTTCGTAGACTTCCCTACTTATACCTAAAGTTCAGTGTAAACTATGAATAAAATTAAAATCTTAATGTTTATTATAAAAGTAATATCTGTGTACTGTACAGATAAGGAAAATATTCCTTTCCTCTGAACCCAATAGTAATTTTGATAAGACTTAGAATTTATCGCAATATTCTTTAGTCTTAGGGCTCATCCACTTAGTACGTACGCAGCCTGGGGAGGGAGGGGTCTATCAAAAGCGTACAGACCATAAACTCTCATAGAAAAATAGCAGGAAATAGGTGTCAAAATGCGTATAGGGGGAGGGAGGGGTCTAAAAATCCAAATTTCTTGCGTACGTACTAAGTAGTGAGTCCTTATCAAAATGATTATTGAGTTCAGAGGAAATGAAAGGAAAGGAACATGTAAGTTTATTATTTGTAATTGACTTGAGCTTGTTTTATGTAGTTTATTGAATGAACATCGTTTGTAATATCACTTAACAATTCAAAACATTTTAGAAATAAAACTAATCTTATTTTTTTTAAAAAAAAGTATGAATTAATAGAATGAAAATTTATTCTAATGAAAATATTTAACACAGTGATCAAACGAGTCTCACAACTAGCAAATTAAGATAAGTTTGATTAGATGTGAATGTGAGTAAATCATATTTTGATAGAAAACTAGTGCCGTAGCCAGCTATGGGGATAGGGGGCCCCCACAAATTTTTGACCATTTATGTGTAGATCTGCGGAATAAAGCGTAATATATGGTTAATATAGTATAATACAGTATAAATATGGTTTGGCCTCCCCTGAACTAAAATCCTGGCTACGGCGCTATAGAAAACCAATTTTTAAACCTTAGTTTCCCTTTTGTATTATTATTAATTTAAAGAGAAAACTATAAATGATGGAAATGGAATGGGAATCAGAGTCAACATTTTGTGAATGAATTATTTTCACAATTTTGAATTTTTCAAACTCGACATAATTATTGTGTTAACTTTGTATTATACCTGACCTTCTGTTTGAATTGGCTAAATATGACTGATATCTGACCAAATGCTATAATTATTAGAAATATAAAACTTAACATTAACTTAAATTCCTTTTATACCGATCTTTTCTGCCTTTTCTCAAGTATTATAATTTTATATTTTATTCCCTATCAAACAACTGGTTAATACGTTTGACAATAAACAACCATTTATTGATATAAACTTACTATGTTAATTTATAAAAACATTAAATTTACTAAATAATAAATTTTTTATCCCTTAAATATTGTCTTAACATTATAGTGAAGAGATTCAATCCTCATTCAAATATTAAAAGATAATCTACAAAGTTCATATCGTAGTATTCAAACAAAAAAAATCAATTTTTTTTATTGAATTTGAATGTTTCGGAATCAATATTAATTGAATATATACCAAAAATTTGCCAAAATCAATTTACCAAAAATCTCCTTAAACAATATATTC
>JAUJYU010000793.1:0-11211 GCA_033995675.1 Nothrus silvestris
ATTAAATACCTATAATATGTTAAAATAATATTCAAAGATTATCAATAATTATTAGGTAGTATATATGTTTAGACTAGTATTAATTAAGATACGTCTATTAATAATATAATTATTTAAAATAAGTTTATTAACACTTTATAAATAGTCCAATAATAATAATTGGTTATAAATACTGTTAATTAATGATGCGAATTATTTGCATAATAATTTGGTTGTTGAGGTGTATTATAATTGGTGATAAAGCCAATCGGGTTTGAAGGATAGATCATATTTGATCCATTTGTCGAGTGTAGAACTGAAGACTGTCGAGTAGTCACTTGATTTCTGATGGCCAAACGTATAGCTCGAATAATGTTGTGGCAAATCATGAGTTGACGTAAAGCAATGTCGTATGGATGTCGATTGCTTCCTTCTTGTGAAGTTTCTTCATTTTCGATGTATAGTAATTCACTGATGAACTGAAGTTGTTCGACCAATGAAGTTGTGATGTCTCGAATCTGTTCTAAACGAAAATTGGAAGGCTGTTGATTTTTAATTCTGTACGATGAACTATTGTAATAACTTTGATATTAACTTCTTCGATGTCGTTGAGTTACTGGCACATAAGGTCTAAAATGTTTTTCCTTAGATAGTTTATTTTGAGGCATTTCTATACTAATGGGTTGATTATAATTTCATTAATAATTTTATTTCATATTACTCGCGCACTGTAAGGTTTATGCACATTTAGAGCACAGCACATTCACTGTTTAACATTACGAGAACGATCTGTAGTCAACGGGTTTAAGTATTATTTGTGATTGTATTGTTCGAAGATTAAATGTTTTGAAAAGATTCAGATTTTAAAATCCTATTTCACAAGTTATTATTCCTTTGTATTTCAAGTTTATTTTTATATAAATTCTTTTTAAACTATTAATCCTAAAGAACTTAATTATAAGTTGTATTTTAGAATTATTATTATTAAAACTCAAAGTGGTTAATTTTTTATATCGCCATAGCTGCGGAATTATTTCGATTAATTGGGCTTCTGTTAATTTTATATTAAAAGTTATTTTGTAATTTGAGTATATTGATCGGTGATTTTAAAATTTTGAATAGCACTAATTTCAGAGAGTTTTATTTCTTTAAGCTTACTTAAGTTTTGAAATATAAGAGTTTTAATATTTCCATGAGGATCAATACTCGTAATATTAGGAGTATACATTAAAATGTTTGCCAACCTGATATCTCTGCGAGTTATAATATTTATACTTTTGAGGTTCTGCCCATTATTTGTTATATAACGGTTTAAAGCATTCCACTGGCACTTCGCTCCTTTGGCTGCATGAAAAGATTTTTGAGGTATTTATACGTGCTAAATATCTTAAAAACTGCATTAATCGGATTAAGATAACTTTCAATATAAGCTGCATCAATTTAACGTAGTTTACGTATAAGAGTAATAAGTTGATTGTCAGAGAGAAAAGCGAGTTTATGATCGACAATGTTTTGTTCAAACTGAATCATAGTGTGTTTATCACTATTATAACTTAATTTGAGTGAATTTAATTTATTATATAATAGTATTTGCCATTGTTTACACACACATTCGTAATGTTGATGATAAGAGATAGGAAATGACTCATTATTTGTTCACACAAATCATCACCAAATCTCGAAAAAGAGTTTTTATTATAGTTTTGTAGCACTGAATTATTATTATTATTGTTTGACATAACTAAAAAAATTAATTATACATTTGTTAAAGTTATACACTAATTATAATATAAAATTAGAAGATTATTAAACATCTTCAACATATTTCAAATTTCCTGAAATATAATTACTACAGTCTTATGCAAAGTTGGTTTTTGAGAGGTATTATGCAATGCAATTCAAGTTGCGAGAACTTTTAACAATTTAATAATAAAAGTTTGAAAAGCCTTTTAACCACCCTTTTAAGCTTTAGGCTATTATTTTTTTAAACATGAATCAAATGATTAATGCTATATTGTGTAGTTTCTAACTAGCAATAGGCTGTATTGAAGACATTCACTTTAATATTCTTTCACTACAGTTTTGTAAAAATTACATTTTCCTTGCCAGAAGTAGTTTAACGTTTAAACAATAAAGTCAGTTAAGTTTCTTAAAAAAAATTTTAAAAAAAAGAAAATGTCGACTGTTTATGGTGTAAAAACCAATAATGGTTATACTTTGGATCTTTACTGTGACGATTTTTGTCAATTAGTCTTGGGCTTTTTAACAGTGTCTGATAAGTTTAAACTTAGATGCGTCTCAACCCAATGGAATCATCTAATATTTAAAGAACCACATGCGCTGGACATCTTTAGAAATGGTTCTAAAATGCGTATTAATAACATCTTTATTAATGCTAACCAATTCAATGAGAAATTTACCACTCTCTTTGGTCATTTCAAGTTTATTAATGTGATTCATATTCAAGTTCAGTTATTTGAATTGATTATGGATTGTTTTCATAATCTAAAGTTTTTAAAGAAAGTAATTCTTCACGAAAGATATACTGTTCATCAACTGGATAATTTTAAAAATAGGTCTACCGATTATAACATAAAATTTTTGGGACCTTAAGTCGTTAAAGATACTATTACTTGTCAATGGTTACAGATCGCTCTTTAATAATAATAATAATAATAATGTTCAATAAATTGAACTCAACTTAAACATCTTTCCCTGACAAGTCGACTACTTAATGATTATTCTTTTGAAGGCATATCGGAATCTTTACCTAAACTACGAGCTTTAAAATATGCAGTTTCAATTCAATGAGCTTTAATTTAATCTCTATATCAGATCCTATATTTAATCGCTTAAAGGGCCTCACTGCTTTGAGACGTTTTCATTTTAATGCACTCTCTGTAACAGCTTCTATTCTATCTAAATTTATTACATCATCATCTCTACTGGATTTTCTCATTATTCCCGACAATTGTATTTATCCTCAAATTATTGATTTATTTGTTTTAAAAGAAAATGGAAATTCCAGTAAGAAATTCAAAATAATTAGTCCCAATTTATGGTATCCAGAAGACGCTCCCAACAATGCTATCCATAATAACTTAATAATCAAAAAGAACAAGAAGCCTACTTCATTAATTAGTATTCCGCAATGAAATTTCTCTTTTAATTAAAACATTGTATTTCTTTATCTTTACAAATAAGCTATTATTTAGTTGATGAAACTCTTGAGTAATTACAAGTGAGCCAAAGATTGCTTGAAACCGTCTTTGGATCATTTACAGTATGCAAATAATAAATGATAGCATCAGTAATTCATAAGTTAATTTTGAGAAACAAAGTATAGTAGCGTTTTCTCATTATTGATGTATTGTTACTATATTGTTGTTATCTTTGAAACATGAATTATTACTTTTTATTGCTCAGTGCTATCAAAATTTGTCTTAAATCCAATGGTTTATAAGTAAAACGAGAATCCATGAATTTGTTGGGACGATCTATAAGTACAAAATCATTTATTCGATGGCGTGTTTAGTGTTCACGATTCCCATTTGGATGTTAATCACGAGATTGCACTTTGCGATAAGTTAATTATTCTATAGTTTCATAACACCAGCTGTAACAGCAACTTATTAAAAAAGACTTCAATTCAATGATTAAACAAACATTTATATTCTAGATCTCTATTGTCTACTAAAAGCAACTGAATTGCATATTATTTGATTTTATCAAATCAGCTAAAGTCACAATCAAATGATCCGCAATTCAAACTAAAATGAATGACTTTTCATTTTGTTACAAAACAATTAACGAAACATATTTATCGTATTTTTTTAGCTAAAAAGAAAGAATGAATGAAAACAAGTACTTAAGTTGAGATAATCTTGAATTGCCTTGAATTTAAGTGAAATGTTATTCGGAAGTCATTTAAGCCCAACAGACGCTTCCTTGTGATTTAGAAACAAAGCTTAGAGTTGTCATAGAAAATGTTATCTACGAATACATATACAGCACTAGTTATTTAATAAATGGTAATTTCTTGGAATAGAAACTTTTTTTCTCGATAATTATGATAATAATACCAATAAAAAAAATTGCAAAGAAAAATTGTACGATTGATGAGATTTGCTATTTATGAATGCAATTGTATCTCAATTGTGACTCAAATACAGCATCCGTTCCTCGCAATTGTGCAAAAGTGGTCCTCATGTGCATCGACGCAATGCAATTGATTGACTACAACACAAAAGTGTGAAATAGAAGGTCATAATTGGTATTGCAAAATATGGTCATATGGGAGCTATGCTTTGCTTTATTAACTTATTTTTGATTTTAGACTTTGGAGTTAGCAAAGCATCATTTCTGAGAGCAAGTGCAAGAACACCATCCATGCATAGACATCATCCTATACGCCTTGTTTGATTCACTCCACGCATCATCAAATCCAACAAATGGGAACTCTATTGTTTCAATGTCTCATAAGAGGTAAAAAATGATGGACACAATTGTGAATGTATGTCATATAATGTGCATAATTCCCGTTTATAAAATTTTTCTTCTTTTTTTGGGTCTGCCATTTGTTGGAAGTACTGTTTGAGTCCTCACTCAACCATATATTGGACTTTGATTGACAGAGATTGGGCACTCATGCGATGCTCGCACTATATAATTGCCAACAACGACCACAGGTGTAAAGCTGTACAGAGTTTCATAATAATAGCCAATTTTCATAAGTATTCTCCAATCGGTTCACTGCTGTCGCTGAACCCTATTTAAACCTATCAATTCCATAAATCTATTAATTATGTAACATAAACTTTATTGTATAAATTAAGGATTAATTATTATATAATAATCAGAAGGTGCGATTTTCTCTCATTTTCCGTAACATTTTCACCACAATTAGAGCATTTATGCCAAAGTTGGCATTTAATCAAATAAGCTATAAATGAGACTTCACTTGAAAGCGACTTCATTTACAATTCAATAGCAGATTGAGAATAGTTGGTCCGAATCGCGGTCTATGATCTAACGTCAAGCAATTGTATTGTCTTTACCACTTCCGCAACATAGCGACTATTGTGATGTATTGAACAATAAAGCTATTGCATCGCAGATGGAAGATGTGCTCCACAGGCTTGAGTTCTATCCAAATGTACTGCACTCTGCAATTCTTCATCATATACTTAAAAAGTAGAGTCATTTATGTTTAAAGTAGTCTCTGTTTATGGTAAAAGACAATAAATGATGCGGAATGTTGACTATGCTTTCTATTCGTATTTAAGGAAATCTGCATGACTTGACTCTACATATAATATATTGAGATGTTTCAGGTGGAGAAACACTTGTTCAGTTTGCATATGTCACTAATGTTCTAATGCGTTCTTCATTACAGTGGATGACATTATGTGTGAACTACTCTAAAAATACTAGACTAACGTTATACAAGATTGATATTAGTATGCTCATTTAAATGCCATTTTTAGATATATTTTCTTCTTATTTTAAAAATAGATAACATCTCTTAATGCACCGCAAAATGTTTGTATATATATTTTTTGCTTTTTTCCTGAAAGTCAATAACATGTTAAATGCTTTATAATATAAATTCCAACACAAGTCTGTGAACAAATTTTACATTTTCGAGAGTAAATCTGATTCATAAACATTCATTAAGAGCTATATAATGTTCATTACGAATAAAATTATTTTTATTATCAAATTATCGCTTTAAAAAGAAATCAAAAGACCCTATTATTATAATTTTCCTCAACATTATTGATGCCTTTTGTTTGAATAAAGTTGAGATTTACTTTTTTCAGTCGTCTAAACACTGATCGGAGAATTATTTGCAAAGAGAGGCATAATTTAGCTCTTAGTTGCGAATTCGCCACTGATGTTTACCATATTAGGATTCGGCACTGGTTCACATCCCACCTGTTAGAAAGATCAACGATCAATTGCTATGGGGTATAAATTGAAGATCAAGTTTTTTTTGTTGTGGTTATGATTTAGTCGGTTTATCATAAATTTTGAACAAAAAAAATTCAACCAAAAAAAGTCAAAACACATAAATAAATAAGTATTAAGAAATATTAATGACATAATCTTAAAGCTGATAACCAAATGATGTATCGAATCTTAGAATTATGTGAAACAACGATGGATATCATTTCGATAAATTCATTGATATTATAATTAATTCAGTTTTGAAAATATGAATTTGTTTTTTTATTTGTGGGCAAAAATATAACTTAATATAGAGTACAAAGAAGTCAAAAGTAATGCAATCATTACTAAATTAATATATAAAATCCTACATTATTACCAAACACTGGCGGGAATTCTATGTTATAAATGTTGTAACAAATTTCATTATTAATGATTTGAAGCCACAGGTTTGATATTATAGGTATGCGTATGAACCAGAAGTGAACACCTGCCTCAATAGTTATCTTAATAGCAGCATTAATAATAATAAGTTGGTGTTACACAAAACTATTAATGGAATTACAAACTATTCATATTTGTTATCTTTTGCTTTTCTGTAAAAATTCCCACGAATTGAATAATCGATTATATCTATAGAGCAAAGCTTTATGCAAAATAGGATAATCAGAGATAAAAAACGTTAGCTATATTTGGTAGCTAATTGACTATAGCCTTGTATTAAAATTGTCTGTATTTTATGCAAATTAGATTCTTATTGAGATAAGTATATGTGATGTTCACAATCAGACCATTTGAGTCCAAATGGACTATTAAGAGTAATATAGGGACAAATAACTCCATAACTATTAATGCAACATAACCCAGATTGCCTATTATATTATATAAATACTAAATGTTATTATGTTTTACATGCTATTAAATGCTATTTTTCTAACTCATATATCGATTATCGATTTTATATTTAATAAGCTTTTAATTTTGAGGTCAATTGCGAGCCAGTTTACGATTTTCTTTGAAAGAAACTTAAGTTTTGGGTGAAATGAGCATAAATTCAAACCACTTTTAAAACTTCTAATTTAGAAGTAATAGAAAATAAAGTGGGGAGAGAGAGAGAGAGAGAGAGAGAGAGAGAGAGAGAGAGAGAGAGAGAGAGAGAGCAGAATGTGATAGATAACAATCATAATTAGCATAAGTTTTGGTGTTTTTGTTACCGCTAAGAAAAGAGAGAGGAAAACATATTTTGTCAGACATATCGTTGAGAGAAAATATTTAAACGCCTGAAAATCTGCCAAAATCCAAATTGTAATGTTTGAGAGACTTTAGAGTTTATTTAAGGGAGTGGTAGTGTTTCATGTTATTACTGATCAATGAACTTCGCCTGTTTGGTTGTGCACCTACAGAGTTCTGTCCGGTTGTTTGTTTTTATCGGTTCTATCACTCAAATGATGGTCCGCTACCGTGGATGATGTGGGAGGAGGGCATCCAAAAGGTGATTCGCGATAGTTAGCGAACACTATATTACAATCCAAAGCGTATCTGATGTTAAAACAAACACTCAGTCAAACATCCCGTAACTGTCTTTGGCCTATTTTTTGTTGTTATCTATTGATAGTATACGTGTTTTACCTGCAATAAAATATGTTTTTGACTCTATCTTTCATTTAACGCCCGAATGGGAGTGTTCTTCAGTTTTTACAGATCTTCAATGATTAGTTTCACAATTTGTGATCCGCAGGGATTTTCAATTCTAACTAAACTTCATCGACACTACAATGTTAGTGAAAAATGTATTTACAGTTAGATAATGGTTCTCTTTTGAGTGAACAGATTGTAAAATTATATTTTTCTAAACTTTCAAATGGAAACGTGTTCTCCAATATGTATGGATTTCTCGTTAAACGTGATTACTGTACTTTACGCTCAATTCAATTAGTGAACAGACTTTTAACATATTTCTAGAATAACCACTAAATAGAAAGGAAATTCATTATTACGGTATATATAATGTAGGCATTGCTCGCATTACCACTAAAAGTATTCTCTCAAATGGGTTTTGTCACCAAAAGTCTATTCAATTTAGAACGACTTTTGTTAAGTCAAACTTCAATTGAAATCAAATCTCTGAAATCTGTATTCATCTGTAGTTGCAATTGAATCAATAGAAAGTAGTGAGTAGTGTATTGACGACTGAATGACCTTTTCCGCTTATAAGTTAGTTGGCTGGGGGCGACTTCGTTAACTGTGGCTCAATTGGTAGTGACTTTGTAACATTTGCCCATTATTTGGCCCATCAAGTGAGGCATGCGAGGCATGACATCCATGCCAACCAATATAGACTAATATGCAATGCCCATCGCTGTCAGTCTAATGGCAATGAATGGTGGCTAATAAGAGTTGTTGACAACGAGGCAAAGCCACACTCATTTGCATTTCATATGCTCTCACAAATAAGAGGTAAACAGGTGTTGGTCCAAAACTCTCACCATCTTTTGTAGTATTAGAAGCGGGTATGAGTTAGTTCCTCAGCAGCTTTTACTTCACTGCTGCCACACTCACAAAGTGAAATCTCAGGAAAGAGCCTCTTTTGAAGTCCATCTTTTGTGGGCCAACTTCTTTCTGCCACATTCTTTCACAATTCACAATTACCAGTAGTTCTGTTCAGTTCTGTTCAGTAGAGTTCAGTTTAAGTTGCATTTCACAACTCAGATAGAGGTCAGTTTCTATATGACGGCCACAACAATAAATTCTATGCCAATGAATTGCCCGAATACCTGGTCCACTCTTATCATGAGATACTTTGTACCAGAAATGCTTTTGGTTATTCCGACAACTTCTGCATCTCAACAGATGTATTGTTCATTGGCATAAAAACTTTTTAAATACAGTTTTACTCAATTGAATAAAGCATGTGTTGAATAAATATGTTTACTTATATGAAATAGTTTTATAAAGATTTGTGAATCGGATTTAATTCGCTCTCCAATCTGTCTTTTTTAAGGCATACAAAATATATTGAATTCTTAAATCCATTTATAGTGTTTTTTTGAAAATAAATGGTAAATATGTTGACAATAAGCTAATAAAACATACGATGCGTTAATATCTATTGAAAGATAGTACCTGTAATGTACTGTATATGCAAAGAGCAATAGAGAAGGAGATAGACTTCAATTATTAGCAGAGCTTTTCTCAAATGTGTCGATAAAATTTCAACAAAAACACAATTTAACTTAAGGTGAAAGCAAATGTTTTGTTAAGGTAGTTGAGCAAACTTGAAATAATGATTGCTAAGTAATTAGGTATCATATCTGACTCACTTAACGAGCATAGTAAAGTGCATTGAGCATATAGCTAGCTCTTCATCATCCTTTTCAATCAGAATGAGCTCTGATGCACATTTCCTTATATTCGTCATACCTTAACATAAAGCATGATTACTCGTGTTCTGCAAATGCTCGCTCATTGTCATGCAATTAGCATTTTTGTATTTGCTACTAGAGGTCTAGTAGACACCGTTTTCGGTTAAAATATCTATTTTCTAAATCATATTTATCACTTAATTCTTAATAGATCAGAATATTTTGTGAAAATGGTTTAATATCGAACACATTTTGTTATTAAAATATAATTAATTATTATAATTATAAATATAATTACACACATTAATCATAATTTGATTCAAGTTTGGATACATCAATATTAAATAAATAAAAATTTATTGCCAGCGCTTTCTGTACTTCATAAAAGTTTATTGAAAAACTTATCTTTGCTCTGATTACAAGCTTTAATGATTTTTAGCTAAAAAACGTTTAATATAATAAATGATAATCGCCAATAATTGGATACACTTTTTTTTATTAATATTTTCTTTTATAAAAATTATAATTTTATCATTTTTCAAAAAGAAATATCTAAGACCGAAAACAGTTGACTTTAGATCAATGTAGAGGCATATCCATTGCATCAAAGAACAGATATCTTCCATATGGTACCGATGTTCTTAAAAGCATATCATAAGTACTCTTTCAATGAGTTTAAACTAACTCTTGAGTGAGAAATAAGTATTAAGTGATGGATTTAATCTGCGGAAAGAGTGAAATGGCTATTAAATTATAAGCTATCAAACATGTAATGAAAGCTATGCTCCACATAAAAAGGCTATCAAAGCCTAATTTAAATTTAAATCGAAACAAATACATAATACGTGTGGATTTGGTCTCAAAAGGAAAAAATCGGTGATACAAAAAAGGCACAACAGGTGATAATCAGCGGCAATGATGAAGCGTAAGAACACGCTCGTAGAAGCAAAACATCCTTGACGTGAGCTATTTATGCATTACTGACGATCACATACTTGTTATGTGTGCAATACTTCGTGATTTGCTGTTAACTACACTGAATAAATACTAGAATATTAGTGATACAAGTCATTAATTTTGCCTAACAAAAAAACGCGTATCCCTTTCTCATGATATAATTCAGTAGCGCGAATATCATCATTACTTATTGAAAAAAGTTTTGATTAATTTTTTCCTCTCTTTACGAATAATAATTGCCTCGTTTTCTTATCTATTGCTTCACTTAATGCCTTTTTTTAGTATAACTCTTAATCATTACAATAAAAACAATGACTGCCTCACAATTACTTCACATATTTATAAAGCGTGATATTTAAGCACTAACAATATATTTTTGAAAACTTTTTCAATATGTTTTAGGTATTTATACATTGTAGGCATATTATTAGATTCACACGAAAAAAATTCATTTTAAAATCCAAATCTGATATACATTCAAATTATTTATGAAGCATTTTGCAGTAAATGTCATATAAAATATTCTATTATAGAATATCTGTAAAAGATAAATTTTATTAATTATTCTATATATAGTCCCTAATAAATGGGTTTTAGTCTTTTATTTTTGACATAAATTTTCTTAAACATGACATGAATTACAGATATTTTTATAAAAACATAATAATTGGAAACTAATATTCGTTAAATCAGTTTCTTTAAAACTCAAGCGATTATCACAAAGAATATGGAGAATTGATTTAAAAAAACTTCTCTCGATTCATAACTGGTGGTCTTCTGAATAAAGCCATTCTTTAGCATCAAATCCTATTTTTATGTTTTCCAAAAATTATTTTTAAACCATTATTTAAGGATCAGTTTATTTTGATCTATAATATCGAAGTTGTATAACGTAACATGAAGTAAACATTAATAGTGAATTAATATAACAATAATGACTAACTAACTAGATACTCTCTAAGTT
>JAUJYU010000794.1:0-11205 GCA_033995675.1 Nothrus silvestris
ATCCTCTCTTTCTTTTATAAAGAATCTTCTTGTATAAAAAGTTTATATAAATGTTTTGAGATAATTTGGCAGACATAAGATTCTTTATTATATCAATTTGTATTTTGTAACAAACTCTTTAAAATTGAAATTATTTAAAACTATGTTTACTCTTCTAATTATTATTAAAACTTTTATTTGAAATATTAAAGATATTAAGATATTAAAAAAGTTATATATCTATAGCATATATTCATTTATTTATTAAGAATTACAGAATGAAATCCAAATTTCACTCAAATAAACTGAAAGTGAAAGTCAGTTCAAAAGTCAAACCAAATCTAAAGTTAGTCGCACTAATCAGAAAGCATTTATTATTTATTTTTTTTAAGGGAAAAACTCTATTTTTAACAGTTTTCAATTATTGGAAAAATGTTGACAAACTTTAAATTAAAGTCTTTAATAAATTTTTGAAAACTTCAATGTGTTGGCTTTTAAAAGATGATTTAGTAAAACAAACTCAAAAATATCCCATTTGTATGAGATCAATGATAATCTTGATATATGGGTAAAATTTTACGGGTATAAATGTTATGTGAATATATTGCTATAAATAATATTTAATGTTATTAATTTTGAGATTCTATCGTTTATTATGCTTAATAAGCTTAATACAAATAATTGATCTGAGAATATTTGGATATAATGTATTCAAATAATGTATTCAAAATATTCTAATTTAAATATTGAATTAAGAATTTTCGAATTTTTGAAATCTATATATTTAAAAAAACAATGTCTGTCTGTTCGTGTGTGTGTCCGCAATAATACTTTTTAACAATACATTAAAATATTAGAAATTAAAATTTGAAATTTTTAAAAACTCTTGATATTTCTATAATAATGTTTTTTACAACAATGGTTTAGATTTAAAGAGCTTTAAATTTTGAATTTATAATAAAGAGCTAATACGGGTTATGAGATTTGAGATTAAGGGATATATTAGACAACGGATTAAATACATGTTGCGAAGCAACGGGTGGCCCTTCTAGTTTTTAAAAAAAATTGTTTCAGTTTAAAAATTAGAGATTTAAAGCTTAAAAACTTTTGATATAACAATAATAATAATTAATAAATGGGAAAGTATTGAATGGTTGAATTTGAGATTAATTAGAGGCACGTATTTAGAAATATTCTTTTGAAAGGACTATTTAGAATGTTTTGAATTATTCATTTATTAAGTTATAGTTTGAATTCTTGAGGGAAAATAAAGACAGCTATTATTCTTTTGTACTTATGGTCATTAGTCTAGTGCGCACTTTATATGCCACTCATTGAGAGTATTGCAAAACATGTTCTTTTACTCTAATCACATCATCAATTGTATGCTGTCTTCGTGTATACTTTATTGATGAGATATCGACGAAGGGCTCATTCTTCATGAGGCCACAAATGGCTATTTTTGTGAAGATAAATTAACTTTTCAAATAAAGGTCATATTCCACAATTTTGAATCTTTTAATCATATCTTATTAGACATTCAATAGTTTTCAATAACCAGAAAATCAAATCCATAATCTCCAACATTTATATGTACAGAGTATAATAGCATGTTAAACTTCAATATATATTTCTTTCATAAGACTTAATCTTTTTTGACAAAGTCTTTATCAAAATTTGAATCTAAAATGAATCGTAAATGAAATCATAAGTAATATCGGATCCTTTATTAAGAAAATAAAACTTTATAACTCATTTGAGATTCAAATTTTGGTAAAGTCTTTATCATAAAAGATAAAGTAAGATAAAGTTGCAGTAAGATTAATAGCACTTGCAATGAGTGAAAAAAAGAATAATATTATATATTATAGAATTATCTCAATATGCATGAATAGTGTAAATCTACAATACTTACTGAATATAAACTTACAGTATATACTGGATATAAATTGATACTATTGTCAATTTTAGCAAGATAATCTAAATTTATTTTATTGATTCATTAAACCATAAATGTACACATTCTTGGAGTATGTATTTATTTTGTATGGCATATGCATAACATTAATAAATTATTTTTTGAGAATTGGCAAAAGATTAAAAGAATTACAATTTAATGCTTGTATAGAGCATTCATAGGTCCCATTTTGCGAATTGTCACAAAGACATTTGTATTTTCTTCAATCCTTTTCTTTTAAAATGTTAGACGAATACAAAGCTCACTTTGAATTTACTATGTATTGCACAAAGAGATGCTTAGTGTCATTTTGATGTATTTCTCGAGTAATACATTTGTGATTTTTATCTCAAGAAAAATTGAATACTAGTTTCTATTGAGATAGAGATTAAATTTTGAGCGTTTGTGAACGAAATTTTTCTAAACATAACTGTTATGTGCTATTGGTGTACGCGCGGCCACAGATCTAACAGATCTGCTCTTTTGCAACAAATGCGTTCACAACTTAATTCACTTAAAACTTTTATTAATTTAATGAACAGATAAGTGAAATACACTATTTATGAAGCGCTACCATCAATACACACATAACGGCGATAATAGTACTGATCAGATTACTTATCATTACAAATAAACTATTGTTAGGTTATTTGGAGTTTAATCTATGAAAATGCGCTGTTGTTGCCCGCGATCGATGTATGGCATATATCATAACTAAAGTAGTTCATGAAATACAAACTAAATTAAATAATTTGCATAACATTTGAGTACATCTTAATCAAAGGGAATAAACTTCACTATTTTTGAACTAAGAAATAATTTGTTTCTAAGAAATTATTCCATTTAAATAAAAACTTATGACCTAAGGATGAGTTATGTTTAAATCAATTAAAAAATCACTATTAATATAGTTTATTATTATTTTTATTTAAGAATAAAACGTAATTTTTTGGAAAAAATTGGAAATTTAAAAGTAAATTTTTAACCTCTTTCTAGAAAATTCAATAAATGTTTACATAACAGTCAAACTTGATATCTCCAGAGAAACTTTGTTGAAAGCTTCTAATTCACAACATTAGAACGGATCTACTTTTATACCAATAGCTTAAAGAAGCTGAATATAAATTGCATTATGCAATACTGTTTTATAAACAAAACTTCAGAATCAGCTATAGTTCAAAACTATGGCAAATGAATTATTGATCGATAAGAAGCAAACAAATTGAGTTTGTAAAAGAAACAAATAAAATATTAGATATCTTTCCATTAAATTAATTTCGTATACCTAAACATTTATTCAATAAAACTAAAAATTCGAGCAAACCTTTAATTATCTAAAACTTTGCAAATGTAATGAACTTAAAATATTTTAGAAATACGGATAAGCGAATTGAATATTTTACAGTATTTAATTGAATTGTATTAAAGTAAATAAAATGATCATTTTAAAATATATAATATATGGAGATATTATTATTTATTTAATTCTAGGGATGCGCAAGCTCGACTGACTCAGGGAGGGGTTTAGGTAGGGGTAAAATGGCGGATTTGGCCAAAAAATCTCAGGGAGAGGTATAGGCAGGGGTATTTTCTATAGGGGGGTATAGGCTATAATCTAGGGAGAGATGTTCCAGCTCAAAAAGTCAGGGAGGGGTATTTTGGAAATTTTTCGACTCAGGGGGGTATTTTGGCTATACCCCCCCCATTGCGCATCCCTAATTCAATAGTCACCACGTAATACACATTATAATAAATATTGTTGTAAATTGAATTACTTATGAACGGATAAGCCTTTAGTAACAATCTTGATATCAATTAAATTGTCTTTCAAAGAACTTATAAAATGTCATATTATCATATTATATTTAAGAGTCCTGGAATTCATGATGTACAAAATTTACAATATAGCGTATCTATTTAAAGAGTATCATTGTTGGGCTTTATCCACTTCAGGCATTTTTAGTTTGTATATTTTAAATAAAAATTACAAGATTGTCTTTTTTAAGTTCGCAACTAATCCATCGGCAAATAACTAATTTATCGGTAAATTAGCTCAAATAAATTATTTTAATTTTGCGCTATACAGTAGAAGCTCGATATAATTTCGGGGCCAAATAGTTCGTCGTAAAAACAATGCATGTAAGAAATTTGTTATATTGGTGTTTGTTATATCGAGATTCTATTGAATATGTTAATATATATTACTTGAGGCTTATATTTAGAAACAACAAGATCAAATATCTATTGCGAATCCTAAAGAGTTAATCACGCACTTCTAATAATAAAAACTTTTTATAGCTCATATAGACTTTAAGATGACTTGTATAATAAGTTTATTTATAAAGTCTCATCAAAATCTTCATTTCTTTATAAAAATAAATGTATTTCTAATGTATTAATAACTATTTTAAACGTTGTATTGTATTATTTTAAATTTACCATTTTTGTTATTGTAATCATTAAAATTGAGTCGCTCTGGTCTTAAATATGAAATCTTAAGATTACGCATTAGTAAATTCTCATAGTTATCCTAATTTGATTAGATTTAATATATGCTTATATTATACATGTATTTATTTAAAGTTTTGTAATATAAATTACAATAGTCTATAAAACACAATACATTTCAAAATTCATTTATAAAGTTAAAAGATGAAAATATGTTAATTATTCAATCCATGAGCTCTTCTTTATAATGGGGACAAAATGCGGAATCAACTTTCGAGAAATGTTCACATTTGGCCGCTAGCGATCATGTTTCACGCCTGACGCCAATGCCGATCATCTATTGCTCAAAGACTGCACAATTGAGTTGTATTTAATCAAAAAGAAAATTGTTTCCTTCATAGAAAGTTTTTGAAATAAATTGTTTCGCATCTCCCGAGAGTTTATAATTGTAAACATGTTAAAGAAAAAATAAATTTTGTGTTATTGTTTGTAATTTGTCATAAATTATGATACTTTAAAAATTATTTTCAATTAGCGTAGTTTGCTTCGGTTGAATGAATTAAAAACTGTAGTACTTATTTGTGCAGCAATTGAAGAAATTTTTTATGAAAATGGATTATTTGATTAGTATTAATCAATTGTAAGTTGTTATTCGTTATACCAGTAAATTACAAGTTCAATATTAATGCTTTGGTGCAAACGGCTTTCTCAGTTACCTATATTAAGGAAAACAATGCCATTTCGCTTGACATATAATATAATGCATTATTAAAAAAGTGCATTTAATTTAAATTTCCGTCAAGTTTAAGTGATATGGTAATACACTGACACCAAATATATGAAGGTCTCAACTTAAACTAACTTACGCTTTAATTAGGTAAAGCATATTTATTTAAAAGGTGTCTAAACAACTTTTTGCGAGTGAGAGTAGCTTTTAATATTTACTTTCATTTATTAAAGAAAAGTGGATTAAACTTTACTTTAATTCAAGAACAAGAAACGAAAATAAAAGTTTCAATTCAGTATTGAACGTGAAAACTGACCTACAATTAAAACTACAGCTGCAGTTAAGGCAGCAACTAAGACCACAACCGCTTTATTAATGCATAGGTATAGCTCTAAATCAATTATTTCAAACAATATTAAAGTTGCTGTTGTTTAGTGACGCAATTTAACATACTTTTAAGGGCATTTGAAACTTAATTCTTTGGAGGTATAATTCCTCGCGACGCTTGACATCTAATAATAAGAGTTCAGTAAACGAAGAAAAAACAATTCATTTTCAATAAGCTCTTTCACAATAAAGCACTCAACGACTATATTTGTATTATTTCAATTTTTAAAAACTTCACCACTTCTGTCAATTAAAACATAATGTGAATGTGTTAGTGGTTATATTGTTCAATATGAGCTTAACTTCAAGTGATGTTGAAGTTGGATCCAATAGCACCGACAGAGAAAATTCTTCTACTACTAAACTTACGTCCAGATTAAGGTAAATGTGATTTTTTTAAATTAGAAGTATTTTCAAAAAGTTTAAACTTCTTTAAAATCTCATTAAATAAATAAAGCTTTAAAATTAATTAAAATAGTTATTATACGGTATAAGTCTAGTCTTTGTGTATTTGTAATAATTAAATTGTGTTTTAATTAAATAAATTTTAGTATAGAAAGATGGCAACTGGCAATTAGGTCTTCAAATGGAAAGTTATGGCGTTTTGGTGGAATCTTTACTTTAATCTTAACCGCTATATTTTGCATATGTATTATTCTCCTTCACAATAAAGGTAATGATAGAACATAAACTATTTAAAATACTACGAGTTAAAAAACTTTAGAACTATCAATATAATTATCTTTTAATTTTTGATGTGTTATAAAATATAGCTTTAAATTCATTATTTCAGGATAATGACATGAAGTGTCATCTTATGAAAAAATGTTATGAAATATCTATAAATACTTTTAATACATTAGTAATATTCAAAGCCAAGATATATGAAACTAAAATCAAGGAATTTCGGTCGGTTTGGATAAAAAATGAAAATTTCGTAACGAATTTCTGAACTTTTTTTTAATGCAAATAAGTTTTATCTCAAAATACAGTAGTTTAAAAATAGTGTAATTTTGCATATTATTTACTAAGTGATTAAGATAAGTGACATTTAAATGTTCAATAGTAGAGTTTGGTGTTTATGACCCGTCTTAAGCAGACGTAAAGAAGGGAGAAATAAAAATACCCTTTCCCGAATTTGCAACTAAAAAGTCCACTATTTAGGACATTTTGATAATTTTCAGAATTTTCGGCCAAAGAACATTAGCTCATTTTTGTCCTAATTTGCTGATCTCTTAGTTTTTGAAAGTTTTGAAACTGATTTCTTAGTTTTTGAAAGTTTTGAAACTGATTTCTTAGTTTTTGAAAGTTTTGAGTTATAGACAAAAGTCAGAAATACAAAAAAGTTGCGGCTTTAGTAATAATCACTAATATAATAGCTTAAGGATAAGTAATTCGAATTAATTCAATAAAAGAATCAAAACGCAATACAGCTTTTACACAAAAGCCATGACCTCTTATAGTCCTCATTCAATTTTAGCTCATTTTTAAAAAAATGATTTTTTTTAAAGACTTGATGAGCAATGGCTCAAAATTATGCCTCACAAAGGATTGCATCACTGCTGCCGCTGATCTTTTACGAAGTATGGATCCAACTGTTGATCCATGTGATGACTTTTTTGAATATGCTTGTGGTGGTTGGACGAAGACTAATATGATTGAAGAAGACGAGTCCAGGATTGATACATTTTCTGCTATGAGAAATGAGTTGACCAATAAATTAAGGAGTAATATGAATACCTATGAATTTACTATTATATGTAAACTATAACTTATATTACTTATTAGTAAATGAGTTTCTTCTACAGCTATTTTAGAAACACCAATCGGTGAAATTGATGGAAATGCAACAAAAAAGGCAAAAATTCTATATATGTCGTGCATTGATGAAGAAACTATAGAAAAAAGAGCAGAAACCCCGTTAATCAAGTTGTTAGATGAAGAATTCGGCGGTTGGCCTCTTCTTAAAAACCAATCAAAGGATATAAAAAACATTTCAATGGATTGGGTGATTAGTCTAACATTTATATGCATGAAATATTAATTAATGAATTTTGTGTATTTCACTTCATTATCAATCAAAGTTTTTTTATCTTAAATTAAATTTTTGATTGTAATGTTTAGCAGGAATTAAATGATTGCATGCATTTAGTAATAAAAGGAAAGTTAAATCACTTTCAGATTAGAAAATTAGCATTAATGAAATCAGATTTCTAAGAGGAACTATCTATTTTAAAATGTAATTCTCGATAGCTGTGTTAGCTTTAAGCTATGAATGACCCTTTATTTATATATTATATACAATGAAATATAATGTTATTTTTGTATTTTTTTAGGTAACAATGATGGGAAAATTACGACAATATAATAACGAAATTATAATTGGCCATAATGTGGGGCCTCATGAATATAATGCATCTACTTATGCAATTAAGGCAAGGCAGTTTTCAAGTTATATTTAAGACCATAGACTAAAGTTAGATTCGAATACCTTAAATTGAAAATTAGATTAGATGACATCTTTCTATTTTAAAAGCAAATCTTACTTCAACATAACAGGTATATCCGGCAACTCTTGGGCTCACGAGTGCAGACTTCTATCAAAACACAAGTAGTCGTCAATATAAATCATATATAAAATTAATAACTGAAATAACTAACTTATTGGATGCTCCCAACAAAACCATTAAATTAGATATCAATAATTTACTAGACTTTGAAAACAAATTGGCAAATATTTCAAGACCTTATGAAAAGAGTGGAGGAGCAAGTTTTCAAAGATTGCCTCTTAAAAAATTAATAAAATTAGTTCCAAATATAGATTGGAAAAAGTATTTTGAGTTAGCCATACCCGTAAGCATTAATGACACTGAACTGATAGGTGTTTATGGATTAGATTATTTTATGGATGTCCAGGACTTGGTATTATTGACTCCTGAGAGGTGAGTTGCATTTAAGATTAGGTTGGGTTAGGTTAGATTTAAGGTTTAATAAAATGTTAATATAAAATGTATTACTGTATTTTAGAACAATCAGCAATTATTTGCTTTGGAGATTCGTTATGAATCGGGCAAACAATTTAGATTCGCGTTTCGAGAAAGTGCAACAGGACTTCTTCAAAGAACAATACGGCACAAAAAGCCAATCCGCGCGTTGGAAGAAGTGCGTCGATTATGTCAACGGAAATATGGGGTGAGACAACTTTTCACTTTATTCAATCCAAATGTTAATTGTAAAATGTGGTTATGTTCTAACTCAATTATTATTCAATTTGTTCGAGTTCAATAGTGCCTAATATTATACTTTTTTGCAACTATTATAATAGGATAGCAGTCAGTGCTCTATATGTTAAGACACATTTCAGCGAAGAAAGTAAAGTAAAGGTCAGTGAAATTATCTTTAAAAATTGAATATTATTGTAAAATTACATTATTATTATAATACTTAAGGAAGTTGAGGTATATATCTTGTGTCAGTAATTGCTTATAAGTATAATTGAAAATAGTATTAAAGGTCAAATTCATAACATTCTATGGCATTAACTCTTTTTTAGGCCGAAGAAATGATTCAAAATATTAAAAATGAGTTTTATGATATACTCGACGAAGTGCATTGGATGGACGCTGAGACTAGGGCTGACGCCAGAACAAAAGTGAGATTTTTAGCTCATTTTTTAATCATTTTTCACATATTTTTCACATTTATTAAATAAACGAAGGCAGCTATGATGCAACAGCATATTGGATTTCCTGAATATATCTTAGATCGAGACAAGTTAGATGAGGAATACATTCATGTAAGTGCTTAAAAATTAACATTACATAGTTTTTTAATCTAATAATTTTAACAAATTGTTCAAACAATTATTGCTTGAATGCTTTCACTAAAGAGTAAGACCTATACGACTTGTTTAAAATTAGTACATTTTTAAAATATAAGTATAAATCTATTTTTTAAAAATTCATCACTAAAGAGATCATTTTTATGCACCTTTTAGCTTGATTTCCAAAATGAGATGTACTTTGAGAATGTGATCGGATTTTTGAAGAATTCAACCAATAAAACTCAGTCTAAATTATTCACTGAAGTAGACAGAGATAAGTTAGTTTAGTTTTGTTTATTTAATAATCTATAAAAATGTAATTTTATATTATAAGCATTAATAAGATATTTAAATAAACTTTTATTGCAATGCATAGATGGACAGTAGTGCCGAGTGTTGTAAACGCTCATTACCACAGATATAGAAATTTAATGAGTAAGTAATTCATTACAACAAATGAACTTTTCCTCTAATAACTTTTAATTGATTAAATTATTTGATACGTGTCAAGGTTTCCCGGCGGCCGTCCTTCAGTCTCCGTTGTTTAATAGAAATTATCCAAATTCGCTGAATTATGGGGCCATCGGATCAGTAAGTTTTACTTTTGATAATAAGTACATTATTATTATTTAAGTCGTTTTTAAATTTTGATTTAAAATGAGAGTAAAGTTTTGCCAAACAAATAAAAATAGGTTATTAGGCAAAGCTTTTAAATAGTGTAAATTTACTTTTTTTAAAATAGAATAATATGATTTTGACAGCAATTTAAAAATTTAATAATGATAGTTTTATATCTCATAAATTTTTGTTTCTATAATAAACACAGTATTCAAATGATATTTTTTTGTTATATAGTATTTGACCTAAAAATTATATGCTTTAAATAAATAAAAATTTAAATAGGTTTAATATTATTGAATTTTTATGTGCATTTTTAAAAGCGAAACCCTTTAAAAATTGTAATCTTAATTTAACTTATTTTCAAATCATTGGTTAAATTACTACCAATTACTTTTATAGTGAATATTACATCTGTAATACATTATGAGAACAATATTGCCCTTAATTTATAAAAAATAAACTTCAAAATTCCCAAAATATTAAAAGGCATATTAGAGATTTAAACAATAATTCTAAATTTAGCTTCTTTAATTTATGTTTATAAAATGTATAGCATAAATTATTTATTGATTAAATTTCAATAATTCTAAATATAGATTATTGGTCATGAATTAATTCACGGATTTGATTCCAACGGTGATATAAATAGACATATTTAGTTAGCAAACGATTATTATAAAATTTTAACTTTAACTTTAAATTAATAAAATAGGTCGACATCACGACCAATTCGGAAATCAGCGATTGTGGTAAGATTTAATGTTTGAGACAAACAATTAATTGTTTAAGCTATGATTGAGATCATATAATTGACATAAAGGTGGCATCCTAATACCATCGATCGTTTTATTACTAAATCGCAATGTATGGTCGCTCAGTATAATAATTATACCATTAAAGTTCACGACGAAGATATGAATGTTTGTTACATTTATAAATTAGTTCATAATTATTTCATAATTTCTAATTTTTAAACAAATTATCATTAATTTTATTTTCAAATCCAACCAATAGATTAATGGAGTGCTAACCCTCAGTGAAGTAAGAAAATCATTAAATGATATAATAGTTTGCTTTTATTTTAACCTAACCTAACTTTAACCTAATCTTTCAGAATATCGCAGATAACGGTGGGATTAAACAAAGTTTTAGAGTAAGTCTTGTGAATTAATTTCAATTAAAATGAGAGCAATTCTAATCAAATTTGTAATTATTACAAAATAAAGGCATTTCGAAAATTGCAAACAGAACATGGTTTGCAAA
>JAUJYU010000795.1:0-11199 GCA_033995675.1 Nothrus silvestris
TCTTCTCTAAGATCTGAGCCCACTGTACCAGTACTTACACCTTAGACTGCATTTTAAGAAGAAATATAAGGTCTAATAAACACTTCTTAATTGTAAAAGTCATTAAGCAATAGACATACACAGCATAAATATATGCGTTTCAAAATTGGATACAGTGATGAGAAACGCTCGAGCGTTTGGCGCTCAGTGGCGAGCGCGAGCGCCGAGCGTTTAAATTTAATTGAGCGTCAAGTCATAATTTTCCTAAATGAATATATTATTTAGTACGTATATTATCGCAATAAATACACTCAAATTATATTTTAACTACAATTAAAGAAGTAATCGCTAGATTGAAATGAATTTTTAAAATTGGAATCGATTTTAGCATGAATCATTAAAATTATAATTTATTCTAAGTATCTAGCTTATTATTTATCTAGTTATTATTAATTATCTAGTTATTTAATTTTATAAAATTAATTCTTTACTAAGAGAATTATATCTATACAGTATTATTAAGCTCTCATTGTAAGAATGGCAACTTTTAAAAAATTTGATTTTTATTTAAAGTTTTCTGATTAACACAAAAATTTTGTTTGCTGTTTAAAATAGTACCTCATATAAAGATTTACCGGTAAGTCTGTATCAATTTTAGACTGCAATTAATAAAATTGAGTAATGGGAAACTTTTAATGCTATGACATATCAAATTAAAGTTAAATTACTAAGAATTTTCATTCAAAATCATCGAAATTGAAAGTTTAACCTATAATATTAGATATTTTGACGCTCGGTAAACGCTCGCGCTTGAGCGTGGGCGAAAAACCGAGCGCTGAGCGTTTCCTTTTGCGTTAGCGTTAAATCTGATATTAATTCTTATATAATTATTATTAAATAACTTATATTATCTCTAATAGCAATTATTTGAATAAATTATCAAAACTTTTAAGTGATTCTTAAAATTTGAAGACTTAATTGAGTTCAATAATAAGTCCTATCGATGAATAAAAAAGTGCTTAAGTTATTGTTAAAATCTTGTTAAGTAATACTGAAGGTATTAAAAAAATCCTTCCAAAATATTTGTATTCAAATATTTATTGTTTGAAAAAACAATCTGTAATATAAGACATATTTTATAAAAAAATAAGACAATCAAAATGAAACTGTCAGTTATGCCAATTAAGTCAAATTGATAATACGATGCCATCTTCTATAATAAATTATTATAAGCATGCAATGCATCACTCATTCAATAATATTTGAAAGAATTTCTGAAATTTAAAGTACTTAAATGCTTTTTAAAAATTTTGTCATAGATCTATAAAAGCATATTTTAAAAATTAAATACTTAAAGATACCTTTAAAGAATAATTTTAATTATTAGATTAAACTTTTTTTTATCTCGATCTTTATAAAATGATTTAATCACAAATTTTAACTTAATTGAAATCAGTATAGTTTGGATACTGAACTTCTACTGTATAAAAATAGAGCATTGAAAATGCATTGAAATTCCTGAACAGAATATTATACATTGAATAAGCATTGAAAATATTATACACAAAATCACTTTATGTCATAAAGTTATATTACGGATTGTACTGTACTGTATTATATTCATACTTTGTATAGACAGCATTATATATTCAGATTTGCTTCATTCAAGATCTCCCGCAGATATTTCCACTTTAATGTTTGAATAAAACACTTGTTAAATGCAGAAGCAATTCACGAACTCATCATTATATGTGCCCATTGTTTACGGCGCTTCTTTTCTTATTAACATTAAATTCAAATTCGTGATTGAGTCCAAATTCGTGATACTTCTTCATCGCCCAAAAATGATTAGATACTCAACTAACTGAATAATATTAATTATAAAATTATAAATAAAAGCAAATTGCCTACAAACGTTTAAAGTCTTATTAATATATTGATGTAAATTTTTTAATTTTTGGAAATTAAAATCATAAACTTTTTAAATATATTGTATAAATTTCATTAATAATCAATAATGTTATCGGCCTTTTGATAATCGGATAAGATCATCATAAGATATAAATGTGTCTTAGATAATTCTGCGATAATAAATAATAACTTATTAAAAATTGAAATAGTTTAAAACTATCGCCGAAAAATCTCTCTCTATTTACCAAATTATATGAGCTTCCTGCTTTATTTTTGTACTAGAGATATATAGAATATATTTCTAATTCGTATCTTATATGTAACAAAATTGAATCTAAATCTCAAAAATTATTATTATCTCTTATTTTTAATTAAATAAAGTCATAAAATAAACTTGCCAAATGTATAAAAAAATTATTTTTAGATTGATAAATCTTCATTGAATATCTCAAAATTTACAAATTCATTGATTTATTACTCAAGAGATAGGATTACTCAAGAGATTACTACTTAAGAGATTTTGAGAAATTTTGATGAATTTAGCGAATTTTATGTAATATAATTATTTTATAATAACTTTATGATTATATTGTTTTCGGATACAAATTGAACACCACTTCCAACGGAGAACAATTCTAAGAATTTCATCAATACGAGTATTGAATCAAAAATCAGAGCAAAGAGTCATCTTATTTAAATGCAAGCGAATTCACTATTGATGCTGACGTATCTTTCATGAATTGCATGTAAAGCATCTGCATTTCATTTGAAGTTTAGTTACCGGAAGTCAGTCTAATGTGTAGTTTTAAATCTCTGGTGCGTAAAACTTTTGCACATCTTTCATAAGACCATTTGTTATTTTTAACTCAAGAATTTAAAAGAAAGAACTAATTGCTAATTGACTTTTACTGTCTATAAATAATGAACTTATTGTTCTTTTTTGTTGAATTAATGCAATTGACGATTGAATGTTAAAACAATATGAGTTAAAAAATTTGAATTTCGATATAAAATCCCTATAATTGGAATCAAGAATCTTAACAACTCATAAAAATACTAATTGAATCAATATTTTAATATTAAATCCACATTAAGAAACAATCAAATATTTAATGGAACCAAACGGATGATTAAAACTTATGGTTAAAACTTAGTAAGAGTTACGTTGGATCAAAATATTAGAGAAAAATTATGATTGACATACAATTGACATAAATAAAATACAAAATTCATATTTAAAAGTTATACTGTTATATAACTTATTATAATTCTTTGTTAAATTGGACATAATTTTGACAATCAAAAGCTTATGAAACTTTTTAAAGGTCTAAAAATTATTTTTCAAGGTTAGGAGAGTTAGTGATCAATAGCGCAGTTACAGTAGTAGTGGTGCCATTGAAAGTGGTTGCAGTCACACATCACTGAGACTTAGTTTCTTTTCATATACATGATGGACCACAACTTCCCGTGCGAAGAAGCTTTAGGTCCATGCTTTAAGCCAGTGATGCCAGTAATGGCAGCGATGCGTATCGCCTTTTTCTGCTAAAATCTGAGAAAACTTGTTTTCACTGAATATAAAAAGTATAGTTAAAGTCTTATGAGTTAAGTAGAGGATCATATACTATAGTTTACCCACGACTCGACTTTAGGCAGCCATAAAATAGAGCGATAGAGTCTCACTCCACACAATTATAAAAAATATGTGTATTATATTGAGAAACTGAATAAAAAAATGAACACAATTTTCTTTCTTTTTTTAGCCAAAAAAATGTAATTTCCTTTTAGTTTAGATTTGAGCGAATAAAAAGATTAGTTACGGCGAGTTGGGAATCAAGTTCGGCCACCATTTCTATTATTATTATTCTTATTATGAATTTTATTATTTCATGACAAAAGTTGTGACACAATCTAAATGTCGTGCATTTTAAATGGTTTACGTTCAATGACTTTAAGCTGAAGACACTATTAGGAGAATTGACTGTAGAGTAAAGTCTCGACTGAGAGGATAGCAAGTGAATGATGTCTTGTTAAGGGAGGGTCAGAAGCCTCTACAAAAGAAGGCTACTTTACTACAAACATCACACGGGAAAAGAATTAATGAAACACCAGTCTGTTTTTGAAAAAAGCGACACTTTCATGAAATTTTGTTTTGTTCTTACAATACTTACAATAGTTGGTCAAACCATTAGAGTTTGTTGAAAATGTGTAATATGACCATTAGTAGCAACCCTTCGACCTTCTATTTAAAATAGTGGTTCAAAAAAGTAACATACTATTGTATATACTTAACAACTACGATCAAATCCTGTTATTGAGAACTTTTATATATATTTGAAATTATGATTTTATTAACTTTAGGTTAAGTAACAATATTATAGCTTTTGTGAAATACACTAAATATGTGAATTATTTATTTTTCTGCTGATTAAAATTTGAAAAAATGTTTAATTCATTTGATTGAAAAATAAATATATCTCTGCACTAAATGTTAAGTATCGATTCGACGTTATTCTAAAAAAAGTTGAGCCTTGAGAGTAGAGCTTCTGTTTGTGAGCACGAGAACTAGCAATAAAAAGGTTGAAAACCTAAAATCCCTGAGCTGTTTATGCTATACCCACTATTTTATAATTTTATTTTTTCAAGTTTTGTACTGAAGATGTTTTTATATGATTTTTTAAATGAATAAATAAACATTAGACACAAATATATCTTTGAAAATTTTATTTAATTTAATTAATTACTAATGAATCATGAATTGAATAGTCATTTGAGATTATGAGTGATCGGAATGAAAGCAGAGTTGCGCAAATGGCAAATGCAATTATATTAAAATTTACAAGAAATGAATATAATTTTTCTTTGATGTGATGATAGTTTTCACTTATTTGAAGTGAGTTTACAATACAATACATGATAATACTTATATAATAATAATATATTTATTTACATTAATTCATTTACAAAGTTTATCAACAAAAAATGTTTTAAAAAAACTATTTTGACTTTATATTAATTTCATCCGTTTATTGGAGAAACTTTTTTAAGTATAACAAACAAAAACTATGCGATTGCAGTAGCTTTTCATAAAAAATAATAATTTGTATTAAGTAAAGCTCTTTTTTTGTTTTAAGAAAATGAACAACAAAAATAATACTTAAACATCTTTCTATTTAATCATGATTTGGGAGGACTTTATAGAAAAAACATTTAACAAAGTTATTGTAATTAAAGGGATTCATGATTTGTGAAAAAAGAAGCAATTTTTATAACTTGAGGTATAAATCGTGGCCTAAGGGGTTATTTGAGTGATAATATAGAAATAGTAAGAGAAGCTTTTCAACTGATATCGACTACACATTGTATGTCTCGTAGTTATGAAATTTTGAATTATGTGATTATATCTATAGACTGTTTCATTTTTGTGGACAATAAATTGTTTTAATGTATTAATAAAATAGTGCTTTTGTCTGATGTTATGAACTGTACATATATTTGAAGGCACTTCAACACTGGCAGAGCAACAACAACTAGCATATCATTAATAATAATATTTAATAATAATAATAATAAATTAATTAGACTTAGAAGAACTTTTCGAATCCTTTTTGATTGTTAGACCAAAAAAGGAAAAATCGCATCTCAATCACACTTCAGTCGCATAGAGTTTTTCTGGAACTGCATATGTGGGCTGAGAATAGTGGTCTTCTATCACATAAATCGAATGATTTGAGCGACCACTGGCTCTGTTGTGACGCATTGTGGCCGCTATATTGATATTGTTGTGTAAATTATTTTGACTATTTATATCTCTATCCATAGTTCTCGTAGAGTTATTTATTGAAGACTCACTACAATTGGGGAAAAGTAAAGTACATTAGTTCAGCAATTATTAGATCAATAAATATCAAGTGAATTAAATACAAGTACTGTATATCAGAAGAAAATATAAGTTTCAGAAGTTATCTCTAAAGATGACACTTAATGTTTATCGAGATCTAGAGTCTCGTCAATTAAATTTATTTTTTATCACAAATCAAAACTATTTGTAGTGCAAAACACATAAACATAAAGAATAAAAGCGAACAACATTTTGTTCCCTTAAGAAAAGACATAAAGAGGCTTTTATTGATGATATAATGATAAAAGTAAATTGCATTACCTCTTTGCTAATGGATTAGGAACTGATTGTGGATGAGGTAATGAACCTCTCCTTTCAATATTATTGATAGAATTGATGTGCGATGCGATGCAATCCTGCTTTGGCGTGTTTGCAATGCTAGACATGTTGGACATGTTATTGTCATGGATGCGGTCTATCATTAATTTGCTGACTGGTCTGGTGGTGTTGTTGACTCCGCACTCAGTGTTGAGTAAGATATTGTTTGATTTAGTCTTTTGCAAAGTGGCTGCTTTTTCATTAGCAGCCATTTGTCGCGCGTATATTAATTGCGAATCATATTTTTCATTTGTTAATTTAGATAAAGTGGCGCTTTTGCCTCTATTCAGATGATTCATAGAAGGCGGACGATCGAGAGCATTAACTATCACATGTGCGGCCGGATGATGATCGACACACTTATTGTTCATACTCGTCACTAAATTCTGTTCATTCTGACGACAAGCTTCGTCTTCATCTTTTCTCTTAATAGTTTCGAGTCTTTTCTTTCTATGCTTTGAAACAATTAAAACAATTGTCGCAATAATAACCAGTAATGGCACACTTGATGACACCAACACTATAAATATAAGATGTTTAGGCGTCAGCTCTTCTGCTTTTTCTTCCGACAACACAAGCATTGGCCGATTAGTTCCATTGTTCATATCATTGTATGGTAAGGACTCACCAAACTTTGAATTCAGTTCTATTTGTTCGCATCGCTCACCAAAATAAGGTGGCGGACACTTACACTCGTATTCTAAGACTCCGTCTTCACAAAGGCCTCCATTAAGACAGGGGTTTGATTCACAATCATTAACATTAGTTGAACAATCTTTGCCGCTATAACCGTCAGCACACGTGCACTTGTAATCATTAATTAAATCAAAACATGTTCCGCCATTAGAACAAGGCTTTGTCAGACAATCGTCGACATTGTCCTGACAGAGATCACCCACAAAACCAGGAACGCAGACACATCTGAATGAATTGGTTTCATCAATACAAGTGCCAGAGTTGAGGCACGGGTTCGTATCACAATCATTGATATTGATTTCGCAATTATCTCCTATAAAGCCAGCTCTGCAAATACAGCTGTAATGGTTGTCATCTGTGGTGACACAACTTCCACCTGAAAAACGGATCACAAATGTGTTAAATACAAGGCGAACAACAATTGCAATCCTCATTTGCAATCATTGCTTTGTTATTAATTACCATTAGTGCAGGGGTTGGGATCGCAATCAGTTTGTTTGACCTGACAATGATCTCCTTCATAGCCGAGTTTACAAATACATAAGTAACCACTCGGGCCGTCAACACAAGTGCCTTCATTAGAACAGGGATTATTAGAGCAAACGCTGGCCATTATTTCGCAATGTTTGCCAAAGAAGCCAAGAGGACATTCGCACACATAGTTGTTTGAAGTTAAGCTCTATAAGAGTGAAAAAGAGAAAAGAATGAAAATATGCTAAAACTTTTCGATCAAGAATTATTGTCTCCCACAGAGACATCCGTTTCGGATGACAACTACCAACTTTGCATTTTTTCATTGCTTTTAATACAAATTAAATCTATAAGTCGTAGGCGTTTTCTCGTTGTTCATGTCAGGAAAATATGTTTTTTCTTTCATGTCTATGCATAAAGATAAGGCCTTTTTTCAAAGAATGCCACCCAATATTATAAGACATTTATATATGCAATTGGCAATGGACTACTTCATGCATAAATGATTCAATACCATTATAATACTAAATATACTGCACATATTTCAACTTCATTTATATGCCTTAAACACTTCATTTATATTCAATGGAAGAAACTTTCTTTCTTAATTGTCAATTAACAATGTTATTAAACTAATTAAATTACTTCAATTCTATAACTATTAGAAATTACTTTAATTCAAGAAAAGTTCTATATTTGTTATCATCAAAAGTAGAATGTATTTGGATTGAACACAAGCAAAATATTATATTTTTTAATACAACTAACTTATGCTGCATTCATGAAAATGCTGTCATGAGAGCCTTAGGCAGAAACGATTGAAAAGAATGTATAACCATATCATGTGGACATGTTATTCATTCTTATAAAATCAAAAATAATATAAAGATGACTCAAATAGAAAGAACGAGTATTAGTTAATCCAAAATATAGTTGCTTTTTGAGCACACGTGCAATCGTAAAGATATGAAACATAAATTATTATTGATGATGGATAATAATGATGCCTATCAGTTGACAGATAAACCCAAATGATGTGAGAATAAGAAGAGATCAAGTCGTGTAAGAGAAACAAATTCTATGCATAAATAAAAGGGCGCATAAAAGTAGATAAATATTGTTACGAAACTATTTTCTCTAAATAGACTATCGAGAGATTTATGTATATCAAAGAAGTGCTCGTTAACTAACTTTAATAAATAATATTAACTAATGTTAGTTAACATAACTATCAAAATAATAAAAGAACACAGGTTTGTAGTGCAAACTTTGTATGTCATAAATAATAAGTTGTGGAAATTACTATTTCAAATAAGATGTGCTAACAATTGCCATCTGATAATAGTTAAATTTTAGAGCCCAATAATTGTAGAATAGTTAGTACTTCTATTGTCTTAAAAACTTACTTTACAAGTTGCGCCATTAGTGCAGGGAAGACGAGCACAACTATCAATCTCATTCTCGCAATTCTTTCCCCCGAAACCAAGAGGACATTCACATGTATACCAGCCCTCACCGGTGTTCGTACACGAGCCTCCATTCTTGCACGGCTTATGGTTTGTACAGTAATTCAAATCTTGATTACAAAGAAGTCCACCCCATCCTTCATCACACAAACAATCCCATGGTTTGACACAATATCCATGAAGACAACCGGGATATTTTGTGCATTGATTGCAATTATGGCCTTCAAATCCATACCTGCACTTGCATTCGTTCGGTTGTGAACACTCGCCATTCGTTTCATTACAACCCGGTCTGCAAATGGCTGTAAAACAAATTATGAATGAGTATTATTGTTATGTTAAAAATTCTTAAAATTCTTTCATTTAATTCACTATTCAATACATCCATAACTAATGAATATTATTGAAATAATTTAAAGTACAGTAAAGGCTAAACAGAATAATTAAGTGCTGGAATGCAAACCTTTTTCACAATAGGTTCCGTGCCATCCGGGGTAACACAGCTTCTCTCCGTTAGGACCGCATGAAAAGTGTCCATATTTATCATCTCTTGGTTTGCAAAGTGCACCACAATATTCTCCAAAGTAATGCTCCTGACAGTGGACTCGATATGAATAATTCAATGATTTGTGCTCGTTGTGAGCGATCTTTTGTGTCCATTTGCTGTCAACTTTGAGGGATCGGGACATTGCCCACCGAGTTATTAAAGTTCTCGTTGTTGTTTTTGATGAAACTAAGGGTTAGAAACAATTATTAGTTATAAGATTGCAATTTCAAAACGAAAAAATTCCAAAATCAATCTATAATTTTCAAACAGATAAAGGAATCATTGGAAAAGATTCATTATATTAATTGCTCGCTTATCTCTTTCATTATGATTTGCTTCACTGATTGAAAAGCTGTGGTGATTCTACATTTCATTCTCAATGTCAACAAAAAAAGAGAATCATAGCTTTTATCTAATATTATTTTGAAAAGAATCGCTCCATTAATAAGCTTTATCGGCAAAATTGAATCCTGAAATACAGCATTTTTGTTTCATCAATGATTATTTGATTCTCATTAAGAATTGAATTCATTTATATATATTTTTTGAATTATTTTAATAAAACTAAGTTGAATACCGTGTGAATAATTTGTGATAATTTCAACAGTAGTTTAACGTAAGTGAAGATAAAGAAATTGTAAATTTAGTAAAAACTATAGCTATTCAAAAATTAAGGTTTCAAAGATACTGATTCTCAAGAGGAGATGTAATGGCCTAAAGCCATAAGAAACAGGTTGAAAATACTTCGAAGAGATAAATTACAGAAGTAGTGAATCTGAATGATGCATTGAATCCATTTTAATCCACACAATTTTATAGATTATAGTTTATAACTGTAGATAATTTGTATATTTATTTTTACAAAATGACATAACAAATTCCATCATTTCCTAAGCTATACTATACATATACATATACTATCATCTAATTATAACTCCAATGTTGTTTCATGAGTCTGAGAAGAAGGGGAATCTCCCGTCACATAAAAGTTATTAGTTTTTTTAAAACTATTTTCTTAAAACATTATTTGAAGTTTAGAAAAAGCCCATTCCTTAGTGACGTCTAACTAAATATTCAATGAGAGCTACCGGCAAACTAGACATAGACACCGACTCTAAAAAGGCTAAAATGCGCCCACATTTGTTTACATGAAAACTCAGAGCTTATTGCGATAGCCTTAGAAATTTGGTCTCGCTTGTAATGGTCACTCACTTAATGGTACTAATGCTGTATCTTTTTCTTAAACAATTCAAATCTAACTTCTAGCCTAAGGTATTTCATGTTTTGCGGGTCAATGTTAAGTATATGCCATGGCATATATAAAGTGCACTATTGCCATATCAGGAAGTTTATTCTATTCATTAAATTATAAACTTATAAATTTTTGGCATCACTTAATCAAAAACATTGGAGTTATGAACCTACTGACCAACTCTGACTTTTAAATTAATTCTTTTAAAAATTCATTGAATTATTCAGTTTTTAAATTTCAAAATCCTTCAATTTTTATTACCTTTTGAAAGATATATTTACAAATTTATGAGCAAAAAGATTTTTTAAAAGATAAATAAAAGATTTTAGATTTTTATAATTCAATTCTAACTATTTTTAATTGGCTATTATGTCAGAAAATCAAATAAATTAGATTTAGTTAATATTTAAAATATTTTACTAAATATCCTATACTTTTTTTTAATGTCTTTAAATAAAATTTCAAACACATTAAATCATTTATTATTAGATATGTGTTTAAATAAACTGAGAAATTGTTTATCTTAACTCTTTATTGCAATTTTTATGTTATTCTCATTAGAAATCTTTGATATTTAACGCAAACTATAATAAACAGATTGTATTTGTAATGTTTAAAAATAATTTCATCAATTGTTTGAAAGAAATAATATTTGAAAATA
>JAUJYU010000796.1:0-11195 GCA_033995675.1 Nothrus silvestris
TTAAAATGCGTACAAGGGGGAGGGAGGGGTCTAAAAACCCGAATTTTGTGCGTACGTACTTTAAGTATGAGCCCTAAGTGGTTAGGAGAGTGGCATTTTTGTTTACATAGTTTACGTTCATTAATAATATTAATGCGTTGCAAAAAATAACGTTACGCTATTTAGAGCGGGGGTTGAGAGATGTGAGCGTAACCCACACCAAATCAATTGAAAAACCATGTATTACAGGGGGAATAAACTAAAATGAGATTTGAGCGTAACGTAGTTTAAGATCAACTTTTGGAGTTGAATTATATAAGAATATTTTGATAATAGCATAAGAGATGTCGCTCTAGTTTGTTGTTTTAAAATTGTATTCAATTTTGAACTAAAACTTTTTAGTCTAATAAATATTTTGTGTCAATTAATATTTGTATGAATACATTTTTTGTTAAGATAATTGTTTCGTACAATAATTAGTAACTCTTTGTCATTAATTGTTTATCATTAAGTGATTTATCGATTAAATAATAGCATTTTTGTAATAATTATTTGGAAAATATTTGAATCACTGATGAAATAGATATTGATATCAATACAGATCAGACGCCATTTGACTTCGAATTCCATTAAACTCAACAAAAATGGTATTTAAATATAATTTTATTATTTTATAAGTTTTTAACTACAAATAACTTTAAAAACTAGTCATTGATTAACTAACAACTCATTAATTAACAACTCATTTGCGCCTAAATATCATTAAATTATTTATTATCGAAATAAGAGTTAAAAATAGGGAAACGTTTTGAGCCAAATATTATTTAATATGAAAACATTTATAACTAATTGCAGTCAACACCAGAACATCTGAAAGGACTTCCAGTCTATGACTCCAACAATTTCACGAGATTTCAATCTGAGGGCTCGTGTCGTACGAACTCTAAGAAGCCTTCAGTCTATTTGCCCACAAAAGATCATCCATCGGAACAAAGTATGCATTGTTAAGATTTATGAGAGATGAATATGATATTTAACATTAATGAGAGATGAATATCATATTTAACATTAATGAGAGATGAATATGATATATAATTTCGTTATAATGACATGAATGCTAATTGAGTTGATTTGTTGTAATAGTCATCACAACCGAGAAAACCAATATATTATTACGTTATTTACACCAACAGTGGGACAAAAAGAAGATAATCAAGAAGAGGGAGACCTCTCATGACTCAGAGAATGACAACACCAATGCTAGGAAGAGGAAGAGGCAGAACAACGATACCAGCGATGTCACCAATCCTTAGCAACAACTCATCCTTTAATATATTCAATCAATTAGAAGTTAATAAATTTAATTAATTTTAAACCATTTTATTTGAATTAATGATATTTTGGTTTTTTAATTGGTCTCATAATTTGTTGTTTTATTATTAATTTCAGGTATGATATGATATGTTGTGAATAATTTACGATAACTCATGATATACTTTATGCATGAATTTGTTTTCAACCAAAAGATATGTTCAATATTGCATTCAGTGATATTATATTTATCGCAATTTATTATATGTAAAAAAATTTCGGCAATAATTATAAAACTAATCGACAAAATATTTATATAAAGTTTTAAAATTGTTGCTTATTATTCCCGCAATTAATATACAAATGCCTTTCATTCATAGCATTTATCAATTATTTAAATAAATTCTTATTATGTTTTAACATTGATTCTTAATCCTCAGCCAATATATCGATCACTTCTGATGAGTTGCTCTCAATTTGAGACCACATTTGCATTGATTTCAATTCCTTACGAATATATCTGTTCGAAAAAATAGAAATTAAATTTTCAAATAAGACCTAAGTCTTGAATAAGAATTACATGAATATAAGTAATGCCATGAATTGCAAGACTGCACTCAATTCAAAACAAAGTCCTCTAAATGAGTTGCTATTGATTTCAAATTTGTAAACCATTGGGAAAATGATTGCAGCCGTTAATAAACATATGTTTTGAAGTGAAGCCAACGAAGCAAAAACTTTTCCCTTTTCATCAATTGCTACTAACTTTGATAAAATAGAGCGAATGGCAGGCAATGGGTATTCACTAAATATTAAAAGAATTATAGATAAAAACATTAAAATATTATTAGTGGCGAATCCAATCATTATTAGACCACAAGTTCTTGAAAATAGACCAATAATTGCTATAATAGAGTCGGAAATATTGGGAAAACAATAGGATTGAACAACTGGTAGAAAACACAGTGCGAGACCACTCACACCAAACTTAATGCCACTGAAGTATCCGTACAATGAAGTGTCCCAAAGAAGTGGTGCATTCCTTACATATAAGAACAATAGATTGATTTGGACTCCAGTCCCAAAAGCCACACAAATAAAGCATACGATTAATAACAAAATTAATTTTCTAATATTTGACTCTCTTTTCTTGAAGACAGTTTTGATGACATCACTAAACATATTGAACACACTTTTTATATGAAATGTATTGACAACTGGTCTCACACTTTGATCAGTGACGACGACATGTCTTAATCGCAATAATATATAAATCAAAATAAATAAATGAATAATAAAAATGAATGAAAAGCAAACTAAATATTTATAATTTGCAGACATTTTGGAGAGAAGGCCAACAATTGAGAATCCGGCAAAACCTCCACAAAACAGAGAGGCCTCTAATATCGTTATTCTTCGAGTTCTGTTATTGTCATGAGTTATGTCGGAAATAAAGCCGAAAGCATTGGCGAAAAGACTAGAAGTGCCACCGCTTAGGCCCGAAACAAAGGCACAAATGTATACAAATATAAATATATTTGAGTTTATATTAAATGAACAAAAGCTGAAAATCATTTGAGTTATTAATGAAAATGCGGACGGAATGAGAAGCGGAACAATTCTTCCATATTTGTCACCATAAGAGCCAGCAATACATGAAGACATGATTGAACTCAAGTATAAGATAGAGTTGTAGTAAAGCAATTGTTGAGCACTTTCTGTCTGAATGCTCGACAACTGATCACTGCTTTCACTAATAATGCAATCATTTATTTGTGTTTTGTTTAAATGATTTAAACAAATCTTAACGAAGACTAAGTCCTGAACAATAGTGTATTCCGCAAATATGGCCAACATATACATGAAACCAATCGGCTCTACTGTTATCTCTCTTAATAAATCCATTTTTAATAGAGTATTAATATTATTATAATTTAATATTAATAGACTATTACGTAATAATAAATGTAAATATTATTATCAGTATTATTAATGATCATATGATTGATGTTACAGTAAAACCTCCGTAAATCTTCCATAGGTTGGTTCCTGAAGACTTGTTCGAGATAGAGAGGTGTGAGATATAGAGAGGTAGTGAATAATGTGTTTATAGTTGAGGGACTATAAATAGTGTTCGACATAGAGAGGTTGTGAGACATTAAGAGGGTTCGATTTACGGAGGTTTTACTGTATTATTATTATGATTATTGTTGTGCATAAATGACGTGATTAAAAGTTTATAATATTTAAAGACATGGAGCATCTATCTAAAAAAAAGCTGACAGCCTAGTCTCGGTCTCGTTCTTCATTAGACATGACATATACTAGTAGTTTTCTATATCTATAGTGTATATGAAAAATGCAATTTATTTCAATGCATAAACAAATCTATTACAAACAAAATTTTAATATATAATTAAAAAAAATAGGAATTGTATATTCTTTATCCCAAGTGAAGCATTATTATAACTTAGAATTTAGAATTAGAATTCATTTTTAACAACTTTCTTTATAACTATTCTTATTTAATGTTATCTTAATTCAGAGATGATTATTCAAAAGCGAATTATAATGACTTTCAGAAGCTTATATGAAAAGTGTAAGTGTAATAATAGAATAATCAGCTATAATAAAAATATCATTTAAAATAATCTCAAGAAATTTTTTTCTCACGGAAATATGTCAGTTCCCGGAAATCTTAGCTCACGGAAATCCAGTCTCTATTAAATGTACTCATATTCTATTTTACGTGTATAATAACAATAAACTAAAACTTTGATTTTTAACTTATTCAATAATGTAAACACTTTAAAGTAGGTATATTTTCCATAGTAGATATTTTCAACCACAACAATTCCTATAAGAATAAAATCGACATAAAGCAAGTATTCTTATTTATACTAAAGATACTAATTGGTATTGGATGTATTAAATAATAATAACTGAAATATATTCACTACAATTATCTTTGTAAGTGATAAATCACCTTATTTCAATTAAACGTTGTTGTCGTTTATTCTAATTAAACCAATGATAGACTTTTAATGAGTTGAATAAATAAGTGTGAGCCGATTGGATTATGAAGATTATGCTGCATTTCTGCACGTAGAGAGCTTTTTAAAAAATGATATTTGATATTATCTACTTAATAGTGTAGCATCACTAATCTAAAGTAACTTTGGTAATTTTTTTAATACCATGTTCTGCGCATAAGCTTAGTTGACCGCAACTCACTTTCCATATCCACTCACTTATATTCTGTACTTATCTATTAATATATCTAACTATCAAGTAATGTACACATTATTAATACAAATTAAAATCAGTTGCGAAAGATAATATTTTATTCATATATATTATAAGTTATAACTATTAAAGTTAAAATTCTACAAAAAACGATGATTTAATAATTCGAATAATATAATAGATGATGATATTTAATGACAAAACAATTTATGAATATTATATATTAAACCATTTCAGTTCCCATATTAGAACAGATGTGAAATATTTAGTTAAATAAAACAATTACAATACAAATAATTAACAAATGAAAACATAAACCTTGAAAAACTTAAACTTTATATTAATTGATAAAACAAAATTGGCTTATTTTAAGATAAGCTCTTGTTCTTTAAAAGTTTAAATTCTTCTTTAAAAGTTGTTATTCTATTAATAAACTTATAGTTAATGATGGGATTGATTTAGTAAAGCAATAAAAATAATTACAAAACTTTATCATCATCAAATATATTAAATTTTTGTAAAGTAAGATATGTGTTTCCGCACAACCATTACAATAATGCCAGCAATGACTTTATGTAATTAAGTTGAATAACAAATGGCTTTAAATATAAATTGCAAATGATTATAATCTATATAAATATTATCTTATTCTGTATAATTGACTTTTATGTGTAGATATTATTAAAACTAATCTTTATATGCACTTTACTTTATCACCAAATTATTTAAGTTATACTCTTAAATATTTTGAGTTATAATAATAATTAAGCGTTATATAAGGCTCTTATAATTGTGTGATCTCTTTTGCTTATCACAGTTTCAATTTCTATTAAATAAAATAATGATCTAATAATAGTTTTTATTAAATACGTGTACACTTTAAATATATAATTGTATTGATTCACGAATACAGTATATGAATATAGAATATTAGTCTCGTATATAACAGTCAAAAAATCTCATTGAATGTCACCGGCATTTGTTGTAAAGTCGATAAAGTTTTAAAATCTTTTTCTTCTGATAATTAGCACAACAGGACCTTCTGGTAATTTTTTTAGAAAATTCCAGGCCTCAGTTCGTGTCATATTATGAACAGAATGATCATTAACACTAATGACTTCATCACCAGAAGCCAGAGTTCCTTCTTTGTCAGCCGGACCTCCTATTTATTAAAGAGATTTGCTCTAAATTTAGATTTCATTTAATGAAAATCAGTTTATGGCATACCTCTGAATATTCTTTTGATGGCTAATGGTTTGTCTCCAAGCGGTGAATCTTTTCCGCCCTCTAATATGAATCCAAGTCCGGCCACATCTTTAGTGAGCTCTGCCTTCAATGTCCTAAAATTTATATCTGAAATACAATCAGTTTCTTTTGAAACTGATCCAGAGTTAAGATCTTCATTAGCGCTCGAGTGAGAAACTAGATTTTCATTGATATCATTCATATCAGAACTGCTTTGTCTTGAATGGAATCCATTAGTTTCACAATTACTTAATGGATTGAATCGCGACAACACTATTACAACTTCAGGCCGCGGAGCTTTCATAATATCAAGAGCTTCTTTATGGGTAACGCCTTTCAAAATTTTTCCTAAATATCAGAGATAATTACAATTGAATAGAGGTTTTTGAAAATAAAATAAAATCTAAGCTAACCATTAATGGATAAAATGCGATCTCCTTTTCGTATTCTTCCGTCGCGATCAGTCAGACTTCCATTAATAACTCTATGGACCTGAAAAAAAAATATTCAAAAAATTGCTGCAATTTATGTTTTTAAAAAAGAATCTTACAGTTATTTCTTTTGTTTCACAATCCGAACCACCGGCTAAAGTGATGCCAATATTTCCACTGGATTTATATTCCCGATGAAGAACTACTACTTGTATATTATGGCTATTAATATCACTCACTTCTAATGACTGATTCGCTTCATCGATGAGTTGTTGTAATTCTTGCGGAGATATAAGACTTGTTGTAGAAGCGAGTGATGTGACTGAACCGTATTGAGAATCGCGCAAATTCGAGATAGAGCTGGTTCGCTGTCCGAGCGATTTAATAGGTGTACCAGAAGTGCTGGCTCCGGAATCACTAGCTATTGAATCAATAGAAGACATCCTATGGTGGTTGCTCAGAATATTGTCCCCGTTTTCTCGTGGTTTATCCCAAGCCATCAGTTTGTCTTCAGAGTATTTGAGTTTATTGTTTTCATTTTCATTATTGTTTATATTATCGTAATTTTTATCGATTTCTGCTATAACTTTATCGTTACTTAAACTTAAATTATTTATAATGTTATCAACATTTTCCTCAACTTCTGGTATATCTTCATATATTTCATTTTCATTTGGATTCTTAATAATGATGGGCTCCTCTTTTTCTTCTGCCTCTTCATCTCCATCTTCTACTTCTACTTCTTTATTATTTAAAAGTAGTTTTGATTCAATTATTTCATTTTCAACATTTATATTATTATTTAGTGAAGTTTTAATTGAATTCAAACAAATACTATCCTTATTTGTCTTAAGAGTTGACGGCTTCTCAACTCCATTACATTCAAATGCTCTTCGAATATCACTAACACTTCTGGATCGTAAAGCAGTGCCATTATTAGAATTATTTCCAATAGAGTCGTAACTATTATCAGAAGATGTGTCCGATTTCTTATCAATGGATTCGAATTCATTATCGATTTCAAAAATATTTTCAGTTTGATTGACTTCATTGACATTGTTCTGTAAATAATTCATATCATTCACTTTATTGATAATCAGATGCACAGAATCTGTAGTCGGAATTAATTTTTTAGTTCTCGGCATTAAAGATGGAGGCATTCGGCTGGAAGTGCTCGGCTTAGGAGGAAGTGGCGGTGGAATGTTTTTGCCATTTTGATTGAAACTTTCAATTCCACTTCTTTGTTCCCATTTCTCTGCGAGAGCTCTAAAATTTTTGATCGATTCTGCGTTGTTATCATTTTTGAACAAAATTTTCTCACTTTCTAATGAATTTTTCAAAACTGTCAGTTGTGTTCCGAGAACTTTAGGTCTTGTGAACTCTGGAGAGAAAGTATGGTCTAATGAATCCGAAGTCGTATCAGATGCTGAATCATCGGCTTTGACTGAAGAATCTTCAGAAGTTTTGTGGCTAATCGTAGAGGAGTCATCGTCACTATAATCCGAGTGCAAAACCCCTCTCGACAATAAATTACTATATGTCTTATCGTTTCCATTTAGAAAAGACATATCCAATCTATCTCTTGTATTAAATTGATTGGAATCACGCGATTGATCAGTAGATAAACTGCTAAAAGTTTCGCTTAAGTTTCTATACATTGTGTGTTCCGTCTCTGTAGGCATGGAATGCGTTGTATTTATGCTCTTTCTTTCCATAACAATTGGTCTGATTTTACTTTCAGTTGAATAAGTGGTCATCGGATTATTGGTTCTGATGGTTGGCTGAAGACTGTTATGAGAAGAAGGAGTTGAAATCTTGTCATTTTTCAGTATAGAATTGATAGATCCCTGATATATATTGGGAACCAAAGAGTCAGCAGAAGATCTTTTCTCTAATGAGAATTTGGACGAATTTATATTATTATTGCATAAATCGGCTGAATATCTGCGTTGAACGGATGAATGCCTATACGGCTCATTAAAATTAATGGCCAATTGTTCTTCAATTGATAGTGTATTGTTTGAAGTGTTATTTATGCCATCAATTTTTGGGGAAACGGTAGCGGTTTCTGGCATTAAAGGTATTACTGGTTTGCTGTGTGAGAGAGAGAAATGAAAGGGTGCATCGTTTGTATTGAGGCCTGTTATGCCTGTTGTCGACAGATTGAGGCTTCCATTCGAAGAATCTATATTATCATTGGAAACATTGTTGAACAAAGACAAAGATCGCGGTAACTCAAGTTGACGTCTTTTGAATGCAGGCGAATATTTTGGAATCGAATTATTATTGTTCGCAATCCATGGGGGCTCTGATAGAAGTGACTGACATTGTAATGGATAGTTAGATGAGATGTTTGGCTGACTTTGGGTCTGATGGACGCTTTGCTTATGGGTTAAAGAACTCACTTCCTCGGGCTTTGATGTGAATAATGTAGAGCTCGTACTGGTATTGCTGAAAATGGTAGGCAATGCTTTGCTGACTGCGGGCTGACTCGTTGTCGGAATGTCTGGAATTATTAAACCCTTCAATTTTGACGCATTTTGTTTCCTCGTTTCCAATATTGAAGATAAAAGACTTCCATTATGTAATGGCTTATGAACGCCAATACCAGCAGATGTGTTCTCATTATTGGAGCCGAGACTTGAAAATCTGAGATATGAAGGCTGTAAATGACCCGAATATATGGTGTTAGTTGTGTTTGAATTTAATGAATTCTCCGAACCATTTGATGAAAGAGAAGATGACTTTATGTGCATAAAAGTGCTTTTCATGTTATAAATAGATCCATTTTCTGCCATATCATTATTTTTATCCTTATATTTATCTTCAATTAAGTTGGGCTTATCTGTTGCTGAAAGACTCGATGAAGTAGTGAAGTCTGACATTAACTCATTCTTTGCACTAAGTGTTGATGACTCGTAATTAAGTGTGCGCTCAGTTAATGGTACTAATAATGGTACTAATGGAGGCTCACTTTTGAATGATGTGCTCTTACAAAGAGGTTTGAGGCTCTCTTTTCTATCGTCATTGTTTTCTAAGGTATCACTTCTTTGAATATCAAACATAGCTATGCGTTCTTTCACACTCTTATTCATATCAGAAGATTTACTAATAAAAAGAGAGTTTGATTTATTGGAATTATTAATTGCGAATCCATTAGTTGGCGTTTCATTTAGGAAAGCAGATGAAGAATTGTTATGACTTTTTGTTATAAGTTGTTTCTTGAACTTAGGGTTAGGCGAAGGACCGGAGTCTAACTCATCCATAGAGTCCGAAGACATGGATGTAACGCCTGTATCGGCATCTGACGAGTTATCAGCATTTGATTTATATTGAATACGAGTTGCCGCCACATTAGGACCTCCTCTACTAATTGAAGCGACACTAAAATCCAATTCAGGACTTGGAGAGTCGTTATCAATAAAGACTCCGGAGTCTTCATGAACTGGCATTTGAAATATTTCACATAAAAGCGGAGGAATGTTTGAATCATTCACATTAGTTGAATGTAAGTCAACGTAGTTTAATGTTATTTCTCGCCCATCGGGTGGTTGTCTCGCATATGTTGGCGGCAAACAAGTGGAGTCCATTGAAATCTCGATCATATCGTGTGGCTTTCGAACTCTTATCATATTTAATTGGTCTTCTTCTTTGTTGTTAATGCTTTCTATGCTTTCTATGCTTTCTATTTGAGCTGTTAATCAAAAATAAGTACTTATGAAAGAAGAAAATGACACATATTTCTAGTTTCAAAAAGTGCCAATTCATGTAATTTAGGATTTGGGAGTCTATCAAATTCAGACGCAAACAGATTGAGTCCTCAGGTTTCGTGCGCTCGCATTCTTTGCCAATAATTATTTCAATGCAAAAAAATAAATCTAAACATTATTCGACTCTCTTTTTTGATCGTTCTTTTAAATTAAAGCAGTGATTGATTTATATGAAGTAATCCTTTTTGTTGAGAGATTGCTTCTAATCAATCAAAGACTATCCTCAAACACATTCTATTATATGACTCAATACAGTATCAAAAGTCTATTAAATAACTTGAATTGATAAATATGAAAGAAAAGTCATTCAACAATGAATAATGGCATGTCTTGAAAGCTTTGAATAGTTTTATAGATTATTAATTATTGAGAACAAGTTATATTATAATATCTTTTAAATAAGTGTAACTCAAACTCAGGATTAATCCATAACTAAAGCGTTTTTTAAATAAGTTAATGTATTTGGCGGTAGAAGAGTTAGAAATGTTGACGATTAATATTTACTAAGTTATTAAAACAATTCACATTTACTATGACTAACTCTTAATCTATGAATTTATGTCCTCCAACTCCAAAAAACAAAACATATAAAGTTTCAGACATTCCTTTTATGGATTTGCAGGAAAACAAGTACAGTATAGATCAATGCATTATTTAAAACTGGATTATAGTTTTCAGCCTTATGTTGAAACATTGAATGGCATCTTATGAGGCAATAATTGACAATTAAAATAGTTCACAAAGCAATTAAAGTAATTAAGAAAATAATTGACACATTTTCCGCTCAATGTAAGAATTATAATGATTTTAAATAATTTTAAGAAACAAACTATGTCTAATTATATAAAATTCGACATTACTTAGACCGATAATTGTTATTTTAACGCCCATTAAACACATATTGAGCAGAAATTGCCTAATTTTTGAATATGTGAAGAGCTTATAGTCTTATAAGAGCTTATAAGCTCCAATTAAATTAATTTTATAAATAAATAAAATCCAGCTTTGATCAAATTTTTCAAAATTAACAAATATAATTAATTTGTTAAAGTTTTTGGGTCATTATTATAGCAATGAATTTTTTGAAATTTTTTCATTAAACGTTATCTAAACGATATTATTTCAAATTTAAGCATTACTGATACTTATATTAAATATATAACTCATTGATTTATAATCGATTCATTTTTCTTATCATTTTTTGTGGGTGTAA
>JAUJYU010000797.1:0-11189 GCA_033995675.1 Nothrus silvestris
ACTCAAAATGTAAAACAATTTTTAATTAATTATTTTAATGACTAAATGTATTCTTCGACGTGTTTTGAATGAATAAATTATTATTATTATTATTATATATGATTTTTAGTATTTAATTCAATTTTTGGATAATCCACACTCCACAATTCCAATGTCACGTTAGCTTAAAACATCTCATAATCTCAAGGAACGATATTTGAATTCTCATGGAAACAGAGCAAAGGGCACAACCTTTTTTATATGAAAAATTCTGGAACTATTGGATTTAACTTGCCCATTCATGAGACTTTTAAGTACAAATATATATCGAAAAATAGTTAAAATTTATGAGATAAGTATTTAGCATAATACTGAAATTTTTATAGTAGAAAGCCATTGATTTTTAAAGTATTTTGGGGAAAACCACGCCTCTCTACCCCTCCTGGTTCTTAAGATGTGATTTTTCAAAATTTAAGATATTTCGATATTCATCGTCGAATAACTCGAAAAGTAGTGGTCGTCTGGAGTAGAGGTTTATATATCCTTAATCAACAACTCAAATAGAATCGAAATATGGCGGCCATTTTCGACTTCCGTGGGCAGGCTATCTTCAGTATTACCTCAAAAACATATAAAATTAAAACGTCTTTATCAATAATGTAACAGAATTAAATTAAATCTAAATATGCTTTATTATCAAGAAATTTTTATTTTTTAAATAAGGTGTTAAATTCTTTAAAGTTCCTTTAAAACTAAACATTTGAGTAGTTAGTTATTTATTCTGTAAGTTCTTTATTCTAATTTATTACTTATCTGCAAATTATAAGCACGTAATATATGAGCCTCTCCTCCTATTTATTTATTACGTAATTTGTGGATTTTTGTCCCGGATTCAGCTGAGTAAGAGTTGGCAACGTTGTATACATGGCATAATACAAAATCCATAAATGCTATATACAATTTGTACAGTACAGTATATACTCAGCTCTCCTCAGGTAATAAGGAGTGTGCGTTACCCTGTCGGGTTTTAATATCCTAAAATGTACAAGATAATATTTGAACATATAATTTTATTTAACCTTTACTCAAACTTTTAATTATGAAAATAAATTTTGTTTTATTTAATTTTTATTACTTAAGAATAACTTACAAGTTTCTATTATTTACGAACTGTATCTCTTATTTTATTATGTGATTCATGTTTTATTCTGAATAAGAAAATTTTTTTCAATATACATATATTATGTTTAAAGATTGCTTATTTATGTAAAATACTGTAAATCATCGTAAATCATCATTTTAATCGAATTAATTTAAATATAAAACATTCTTATAAGCATTATGAATTAAAAACAAGTTGTTATAATGTAATACCGCATTCGTGATTTAAGATATTCTACTGGATGTTCTGACTGAGAACTGATACAAAATAAAATTACTTTTTCTGAAAGTTAGTCTGAACTGTAAAATCAAGTGCTGGTCATATATTTTAATATTATAACAGTATTAAAACAATAGATGATTTGAAAGATATAATTAATGTAAAAAAAGGTAAGGAGTTATCATAAAATATATGCAGAGTAGAGAAGAGAAACTCAATCCCATTCTCATTAAGTATGAGAGTGGGAGTAGGAATGGGATGGGAATGGGTTTTACACAAACTGTTTTTAAGATACATCTATTAATTTAATTGTTTAATCAATTGAAATTTTCTTTTAATAGTGAAAATACTATCCAAAGATCTAAGGGCTCATTCACTAAGTACGTACGCAGGAAATTCGGATTTTTAGACCCACCCACCCTATCTGTACGCATTTCCTGTTATTTTCCTATAAGAGTTAAGGGTGTGTACGCTTTTGCTTCACCGACTCACCCTCCGGTCACTCACCGACTCACTGCGTGCGTACTTAGAAAACGAGCTCTAATGAAAATTTTCCAAAACAAATTATTTGGTTAACTTATAAAAAATAACAGTTTGTAAAATATCTTCTTCAAAATCTAGGAATATTTTCTTGTGATTTCTATAAACGGCTAACGTAAATAGCAGTGTTGCGATTTAGTTGAAATTATTGAATGTCTTAAAGCAAGTAATATTAGTGATTATACATTATAATTTATAAAGTTCAAGTCAATAGCTTCGCCTTCAATTTGAACCCAAAGATATCATTGCTGTTGAATTGATTTATTGATATTTCTATTACTGGAACAGCCTTTTAAAATTTTACTTATATTTTATACAGGTTTGTGTGCTATATCGAATTTTATGCATTTTATATGCTTAAATATGCCTGGAATAAACTTCTTTCTCTATAAGACATAAAAGAAATAAATTATTAATTATTTTGAATAAATGAATATCTTCTTAAATTTATCTAAAATTATATTTAATAATACTGTAGTTACTATGATAAGTTACTACATTAACTCAAAAATTTAAATAGAATGTTAGTTTAAAATCATAATTAGAATGAACTGCACTTATTCTTAATATAAAATAATAATCTTTATAAAATTTTAATTAATATTTAAATGTGTCATCACTTTTTATGTGTCATATTTTTCAATATCTCGAGTTTTTTCTTTTGAATAATTAATGATAATTAAAATTATTTATTTATAACACTCTCTTTAGCACTCTCTGTGTGCAGCAAAATATCTATAAGTGTTAAGTATTAAGTGTTAAGTGAATGACACTTTTCCGCCACCGTAGGGAATATTACGTATTTATTAGTGAATATACAACTTTAGTTATTCTCTGGTTATTCTCAAATTCATAAGAATTAAACTAAATATACTTTATTTGAAAATAAATACCTTAAAAGAAATGCATAAAAGTAAGGTCAGCAGCAAAAGTAGAAGCCATAGAACATAGGCATTAACCTTAAAGAGCGTTTGTTGACGATGCGATTGATAGTATTGATGAATATATGCGAATTTGTTTCTTTTATTAAGTGGTAACTCGAACTCAGATCGATTGGGAAACATTGATTCATAAAATTGGGCAAACATTTCTTTTATGAGGCGCACATCTATCTTCTCTTTGTAATCGATGTCATCATTAAGACACATAAATTTTTTTGGATATTTTTTCAACTCATTCAATTGTTTTGTATTAGATTTGATCATATTAAAGCTAAGGTCTTCTTGTCCAGCAACTTCAAACTTGTTAGCTTTCATTGGTTTGTAACGTTTACTTAATTTATTCGTTACATTCTCGCAGTTCAGTATTACAGAATTCGGAATCTCTAAAGACTAATAGGCATATAAAAAGTAAATCACTTACAATGCAACTGTCTGATCTGATTAGGATATTTGATATAAAATACAAATACATTAATTTGGAGGTATTTATCAAAACTAATCATTAGTTAAAAAAATTTTATTCCGACGCCACTTTTAAGTCGGTGAAATCACGATGTTAAAAAAATATTTTATAACTTTTTAGACTTAAATGCCCTTATGTCAAAGACCGGTATCCGTTAAGCTAGGGGATAAGTTTTCGGCCACCGCCCTTTCACATATGGGACATTTTAATAATAAAACTCATAAAAACGTTTTATCAATATGGTAATTTGACCGATTTAAAAGTGGCGTTGGAATAAAACTTTTTGACTAATAATTAATAAGTGATTATCTTTAAATTATATGTATTTTATATCAGATATCCGAAATCAGATCAGACAGCTGCATTTTAACTTAATATGAGATTCACTGTTTTTTATGTTCAATTACTTGTCTCTCTTTCAATCCTCTGTAATAATATTGTGAAACATTCAAATTTTGTTTAACATCAGAACACAAATCACTTGAATTACAGCAAAAGGATATCATTTGATAAAATTCTTCTATTGTTTCCTTCTTAAGTGGCAGATCATAAATATTTATCATAACTGTTCGTATTTCGTGATGAGACCACGTCCTGAATTAATTATCAATAAAGCTTAAAAATAAGTTTCAAATATTCTACTTCTTATCATTTTTAACTCAAACATAATCAAAATAAAATGATTAATTCATTTAATAAGTGAGTCAAAGAAACTGTTTCATACCCGGTATTATCGACATCAAAATCATCAAAGATATCGGATAAGTTGATAGGTTTGAGTTCACTCATTAAATAGTAGTTATAAGCAAACGCAAACTGCATATCATTGGAACTCCTGATTTTATGGGATGAAGTAATGTCAAAATGCTGGGCAAATGTATTTTGAAGTCTTGTCATAATATCTACATCAATGAAGTGAGACATATGTGCGGGCACTTTACGCATTTGAATACCAAAAACCTGATTATATAATTGATTGACGTGTCTCAAAGAATCTGCATAGGAATCCATTAGATGTCTTGTGATCACTCTATCTTCAACTTTGTGGTATAATTCAGTGGACGAAATATATTTTTCAATGTTGGCAAAAGTTGATTGCTTTTCCCATTTGAAAGAACTTATGGAATTATCGAAAGCTTTGATTGTGGTTTCAAAATTGCATAAATGGTTTATATATAACTGTATTAGTCGTCGACGAAAGTTTTTTAACCCTTTTTCTGTCAAAAGACCATTTTTTAATTTTAGATTTAGTTCTTCAAACTTGAGTTGCAGTTGGAGTGGGAGTGCGCTCAGGTTGAACTGACAGGGAAGAGACCAATTTGATTCTATTTCACTCAATGGTAATAATTTTGGATATCGATCCTCGAGTCGTATTGTTTTTGATACTGTTTTATATGTACTGTTCGTTGTAAATAAATAAGATTCAGTTATAGTATGTTTTTCGTCTTCAATACTATGGTCGATAATGAAATTTTCTTGTGTGCCATTACTTATATTGAGTTTCGTATCATAACTCGGCAGCGCTTCAATTCTTGTAATAAATTCTGAGCTCTTTTTCAGTCCTTTCAAAATAATAGTTATATTTGTTTTTTCACGATTTGGATAAAAAAGAAACATTAGAGTCTTGTGATTCATATTCATAGCCGACGAGCGAACAAATGTATTATTTTCATAATTTATTTCAGTAATTTCAAGGTTTGAATTTGAGACAAATAGACTCAAATTGAAATATATTGCCAATACATCACTTGGAAAATAATAAGTATTTATATTCCTATAGAAAGTCATGCTATAAAGTAAGTGATAGTTGTGTGTTCCGCAATCACCCAAATCAAAGCCACATTCTTTATTATTGCAAACCTGATCGCAAAACTTGTCACTCAGCCAATTGTCCACACAATTAGGACTACAGTATTGATCACTAGATTGAGAGTTATCGGGATATCTTCTATCGAATCTATTTCTTGAGTTTGCTATAGGTCTTAAATTATTATTTAAATTTTGAATGTTCACTTTGTCACTGTCACAATCGCCGCCATCCCAAAGACATGCAGATGTATTACACGGCTGATCACAATATCCATCTTTAAGCCAATTCATAGGACAGCCTTCAGCACAATTTGGTACAGGCCATGACAGGTACACTTTGTAGCCTTTACTTTCGGTGAAGAAATCTTCGGGATAAACAGGTTTACCAAAAAGTATGTCATCATTAATATATAGAAATTTCTTCGAAAGATTAGGTATCCGATGGAGATGTGTCTCAATAGCCGGTGAGCTAAATGTCGGTAAATGACTTTTATTAAGGAATATTTCCTGAAAAGCAATTTCGGGCGTATTTTTGAATTGATTTAAATTTTTGCCTAATCTAAAATTTCTCGCTTACTTCATGAGTGATAATTTTAATTCTCGGATTTTCTAAATTGAGCCAATAGGGTATCTGTCCATTTGTGACAATATAGATATTTCTAATCCAATGGGCATTTTTTTCAAGCGATCTTAAAGAAAATCTTAACTCCTGATTGTCAGCAAATCTACTTTCTGACATGTCATCAATTATATCATTTTGGGTTAAGATTTTGTCATTTCCTAGCATGAGATCGATTGGATGCCAAATTTTGATCGATAGTCCAAATATTCGACTATATTTATCCAATCGGACTTTTAATGCCTGCAACACTTTACTAACGTCTAGCAGAGAGTTTTTAATGCTAAGCAAAGCTATCTTTTTGTCATCATAAATATTGATGATATCCACTTGTTTTCTAGCAAAAGGTGATAAATATCTGAGTAGATTTGACTTTGTTGTAGTGTTGTCTGGAATGCCATAGAGTAGAATCAGGGATGAAACTGAAATTGCAACATCATTTCTTGTATGGCTATCTATACTATTCTTTTCTTTGCCAAGAATTATATGAGTTCTAGAGAGCGAATAAGTGGTAGTATTATAGGATATAAAGCATCCCAATGTTTGCTCTCGGGCTGAAAATATTTTGAAAAAACAATAAGCAATGAATCAGATGTGCATTAAATCTTAAGATGGGTTACCTGTGGAGACACTGGAAAAATAAATCAAACTCCCTTTATCTTTAAAATTTTCGAACTTTGTCACGTTATCAAATATTTGATATGGATTTTTCACAATTGGTCTCATGAAAACAATAGGAGTTTCAATACATTCTTCACTAGATTTACAAATCTTTTCACTGCAATCCGATGATGAGATTAAATGTTGCATTTCTTTCTTAGTTTTCAACAACTGCTCTAATAATACAGAATCACTGCCATTAACCCACGTGTAAACGGCATCGATCGGAAAATTATGACATGAATAGCTTTCATGTACTTTATTATAAGGGATTTGGCTGTTTATCCGATTAAAGCTTTGTTGATTCCGAACTAATACAACCTGTAGTTATTCAAGAAAGTCATAAGGTATTACTCAAATGATGACAATTTTACTATTAAATGATTATTTTGAAAGTTTATCTCTGAGTTGAAATTGTTAAATAAAAGATGTATTACCTCTAATAAATGCAAAACTGAGATTAATGTGAGACATAAAAAGACGAAACATAATAATAATGATTGCTTATTAGAAAATAAATCATAGATCCTTCGCTGCAAAATTTTACATAGAAATAATCTCATACGACTTTGCATTTTTCAAACAATTTTCTGCAACCATATCACAAACAAACATGAGTTAAAGGATGACTAACATATAGCGATCGATTTATTAATGTATTTATCGAAGATATAGGTTGTTGACCATTGACCAATTGCAGAATCTAATTTATACCTATACTTATTCCACTTATAAGAATGAGTATCAAAAATAATTCTTCAATAATGTTAGACATCCAATCAATTTATGAGGAGAGATAAGATACCAAAGAATTAAGTTTTTCAAGTAGAAAACTTTCTTATAGTAAGTTCTTATAGAAAATCGATTAAAGTACCTTTGATAAGATGTAAAAGAATAACCTGTAGTAGAGGTTGAAATGTTTTTATATTTATTGCAAGTTATACATCAAATACAAATGAGGAATCACAAAGACTGCATTTAGTTATAATATGATCACACGATTCTTTACAAGTTTTACGGCATAACAGTAAGCAATGAGAGGTCATAAAGATTTTTGTTTTTGATGATACAGTAAATCAGATTTTTGTTTTTGATGATACAGTAAAATCAGATTTAGAAAGAAATAAAATTATTTTATGATAACATACTTAATTGATGATAGATTAAGATAGATATAAACTACGTTTAGTTGCATTTTTACAATACAGAAAAGTTAACTTAAAATTAAATTTAACAACACTATAAAAATGAATGGAACCAATATCTAAATATATTGTCAACTGTGATCTAATGAATACCCCATTAGTAAATCAGAAATTCTAATATTAGTTACATCTCTAACAACAAAATAAAAACACAAGAGATCACTTGGAATGTTGGTAATGATAAAATTTCTAAAAAGGTTTTAACTCATTTATGAACAATATTTAATTGAAGATCATGTTGAGATAAAGCTGTTTCATACGGGCTCGGCCTCGGCCTCGGGCTTTGATTCGCCTGATCGGGACTTTCGGTTTGATGAAAACTTAGCTGAATTGTGAATTGTTGCTCAACAAAACAAGTGCTTAATTCAATTGCAAACATAATAGCAGTCCCTATGTCTAACCCAAAAATAAAACTGCCTGCAGTCTCAATTAGTAAATAATCGCTATTAGTAAATGTATGTATGTATACAATAATATTCAAAGATATGTAAAACAGCTCTGCTATCGTTCGCGTTATTCACTTCTTTCGACAAATTTCTTTAGACCAAAACTAAAACAACTAAAAATGTATATAAGAAGGCGGTTATGGCACTATAGTTAAAAAAAGTGTACATATAATTAGTCAAATTGGCAACTAAAAAATGGTTATATCTTTTAAATAAAAAAGGAACAAAAGCTATATATATTATATTAAATTATATATGACGTCTGATTCTCTGTGACTCAATAAATATAAGTATATAAGTAGTTGATTATAATAATTATAAGTAAATAATAATTAATACTGTAAAGCAAAAACAGTACCTTAATGTTGAACATTAGTTAATAGTATATTAAAGTATATTTTTTGCTGCATTTCAGCGATGAAGTACGTGCCAAACAAATTCATGGCAATTAGTGTCACAGAACATAAGGATAGCTTTAAAATTATAATATTTTCTTTTTTTTTCTTTTTTTGTTACCATTTCTTATGATTTTTTTGATAAACAAAATCAGTAATAATTAAAATAATATATAATTAAATGCTTTTAAAATTGGCGATAACACCAAGAAATAATACCAATTTAAATTGTTACAATTGTTATTATCTCTTAGTGGACTAATTATTTTGATGTCAACGATTCCTACGTTATGGCGTTTAAAAATTAAGAGTTGAATCATCCCATTCCAACTCTCTTCTAGTTTTAGACTTTTCAGCTTCATCTTCAGTGCTGTCGCCGTCTTCATGATAACTGCTTCCATCATCAGAACTATCACTATCGTCGTCGTCATCATGTATTTGTTGACTTTCATGCTCTGACTGTTCGATTTGCTGCTTAACAATCGAAATAAAAATGTTAGTTATTATGTATTTTAGATAATTATTTATATTATAAACTTTTTAAAGTTAATCTAATAGTAAGTTCAATGTTAAAGACTGCAAAAATGAAAAATCAATTTTACTATAAACTACATTCATATAATTTTTTCAATGTTGTTATCAAATTTCCTGATCTTAAAGCTATACATTCAAAGCAAGTCAGTCAGAGATATCCAAGAGGGGAAGGTGTATATGAAAGAATCAACTTTACTCTTTCTTTGCATCATCTTATTCAACATTAAGTCTATGGAAAAAGTAAAGTAGTTCAATTTCATTTATCCCTCTTTTATCTGAGTTATTTTGGACATCACTGACAGTCAGTGATTGCTAAGTAGGGGTGCAATATTGATGACTTAAATTATTTTTAAACTCAATTAGTTATATTTTAAAATTTAGCTAATTTAATGTTCACATTATATATTTTTAAGGTCTCTTTGAAAGGTCTTCTAAGAATTATAAACTAAAAGAGTTCCAATAAAGTTAGAAGGAAATACTAGTAATACAACCTCCTCCTCCTCTACCATTAATAAATTTTTATATTAATGTTTATGAGTTTTGACCGATTGATCTCTAATTTTAAAGAATTTCTGTGTAATCAAAACATTGGCAAATTGAGAATTATATAAAATCATTATTACAAAAGTTGTTTTAAAATTCATGTAATTTTCACATTAATAAAAGATCTGTTAATCAAAAGATCAAACTATTGATCTAAACTAATGAAAATGTTGGTAAATGAGTAATTGAATTTTTTAGATTTTATCTCATTTTAATTTATTTTATAGCTCCAAATAAGTGAAACCAACATTTTATTTTATTACTTCAATAAATTAATGCATAATTAATAAGTCTTATATTGTGTAATAAACTTTTAATAACCTTTAATGAAAAATTTTTGCAATCACTAAAATAACATTAACATTAAGGTTGTAAGTGTTGAAAGTAAAGTAACAAAATTTAAATAAAGATAATATGTTGATCGATATTTGCTGATCAGTGATGTGAAAGACTCGCGTGTTTGACTCATGTTGAGGAAAGCCAAGCCGAGGGTAGCTCATAATTTTTACTGTATCTCATTTGAGTCAACTGGGAATCTATTAATTAATGTTTATATCTATAATATATGAAAGATACATATATTATCGTTTAAGATAATTTTCTATATGAGCAGATAAAGTTGCTAGAGTTCTATATGTGTTGTGATTTTTTGAGTTTGAGAAAAATATGAGTTCCTTCAGCTCTCATTCAGTAAAATTAAATTTTAAAACTAAAACAAATACCACTTAGTTGTTAACCAGTATTTGAGTTTTTTAGGTATGACTGTGTATCTTATTTTCTAAAACTCGATTTTGGACAGAACTGTTTGATACGTAAAAAAAATTCTCAAATCAATTATTTAATTACCTCTTCAGTTATGAATCAAATTTAAATTAAATTCTATTGTCTATAAAAAGTATTTCAAATACAACGATAAAAAGCTTAACAACGAATATAAGCATGTTAAGCTATAATAGACAACTGCAAAATATTGTAGCCATAGATAAGACTGTATTGATTAAATAGCGAGTCAGTGTTAACATGTTTACTCTTTGAGAATCATTATATTCTGCATAATTTAACTGAAAAACAACACTTAAAATAAATAATAAAATTTCGGTGCTCTAACCAAAACCTAAAACATAAATATCAATATGTACATTATAAATTACATTAAATGTAATGATGGTTATTTTAATTATTGATTTAATGCAATAAAAGTGAATTTGCAGACATAGAATATATCTAGATTAATGATTAATAAAAGTTATTATTACATTATAGCTAGATTAGAGCTCGATTATATACAGTATAATTTTGCCTAATCTATAAATACGAGCGGCACTCCATCAAAGTTTAAATGAAAGCCAATATAAAAACAGGATCAAAATAACTTAGATTAAAACCCAGCTGAGGCTCAGCTAAAACCACTTCTGACGCAAAAGCTCTCCTCAAAAATTCTCAAATTGTCGAGAGTTTCATTTTACTTGAGAGTTAGCTCAAACGCAAAATTTTCCCGATTGAAAAGCTCGGACATCAATGATTTTAAAATAATAGTATCGTTAAATTTACTTATTTGTTATTACAAATAGAAGTTTAAACAAAATTCACAAATATTGTAAACTCGAGGCGAAGTCGAATGTGACACTAAATTATATGTATAATACCTTATATTGACTGTTTGTACACTTATTA
>JAUJYU010000798.1:0-11186 GCA_033995675.1 Nothrus silvestris
GAAGACATTTTGAAGTAATAAATGGTTTGTATTAATTAATTAGATTTAATTAAAGGACTATTTATAGGAAGTAATGGGTAATGAAGTTTTTAAAAATAAAAGTTGGGCGCAAAGCCTTCTATTATGCGTAGTGAACGCCATCTAAGATAGAGATATATGAACGATAATACAAAACACAATACAGGTATTGATGACGCAAAATTCATACATTTTTCAGTAGTATCGCTACTAAAATGCTATCAATCGGACAAATAGCTTAGTTATGTTTGACGTAAAAAACCTGTTGCTATCATTTTGGCACTCAGTTTAGTTGTGCTTTCATTTATTATCTTTAATTTTAAAATTTTTCTTATACTTCGTTATCGTTTTATAGTTTTGTTTATTTACTAAATATTTACTATTATTGTATATTATTATGAAATGTAATTATTGAACATTTGTTGAATAATTGTTAAGGTAAGTCTTTATTAAGACATTTGTGAAGTGTTTCCTCTCACTTAAGACAATAAAGAAATTTATTTTATGGTAAATAACATAATATTTAAAAGTTATTCATATTTTGTATGTGGGTTTTGAAGCTCTGAATTATATGAGAATTAATACTGAATTGTGTGTTATTGCGTGACTTTTACATTATATAAAGCATTCATTATGTGTTGTCGTCATTGAAAACTTATAAACTTTAAGATTAAATTAAGTGCAGAAAAAGTTTATGTCGATTAAAGCTCATAATGGGTTTAATATAATATATGGCTTGAGATAAGTTGTTTAAAGTAAATAAGAAGTGATGCCTTATGTCTGATATGTGGGTGTTTTTGATGAAACTGATTCCTAAATTATGCAACTATTGAACTAAAACCAGTTCTCAAACTAATAAAAAGTTGTGCGCTTTTCGCCCATTAAGTAGTGAATCGCATGAAAGTCAAAGTCCTGATTGACCTAAACTTTTTTCAAAGGCTTCAAAACTTTATTTATTCAAAGTTATCGATAATTCCTTCATTAATACTCTAAATGTAATTAAACGTATGATTTTCTGAAATACTCTAAATGTAATTAAACTTATGATTTTCTGATAACGAAAATTATTAAACAATTTTTTCCCCCGAAAGTTTCTCTTTTGGAAACTTAGAGAAAAAATAGTTTTTTATAACTCGATTACTGCCCACTAAAAGAAGAGAAACCAATTTACGAGAGCATTAGTTTCCTTTCACTTCTTTAATCATAAAAAGTTGTCTCAAAAAAGTTCAACGAATCAAAAATTTTGAATATAAAAAAGTATAAAAGATGTTTAGAAGACTAAAAAAACATTTGAAAGCATTTTTGTTGTTATAATATTTTGTTATTTAATAATAAGAGACCCGAAAGGCGTGCCTCAGAATAGTTTGATGTTTTATTATTAGAGCCAAGTCATGCTGTTTTCCGATTTTTGTTTCTCAAATCGGGTCTCATTTCATGCGAACCATTGGTTTTTCAGAAATCATTATTAATCCAAATGGGAATGCAGTGAATAAAAGCTTTAAAAGAGTAAACGCCAGGTGTGCGCTGTTTATTGTGTACTGCAGTTCTACATAAGTATTCACAGGTATTAATTTCATATTTATTTCGGGTAATACTCATGACCTTAAGTACTAAATTAAGTCTAATAACATTCAATAGTAATCTTCTTACAGTTGTCTTTGATTCTAACGTTTGTTCTCTCAATTTAAGCTAAATGAGTGCCAACTTGTGAGGCAATTGATTGGTTTAATTGTTATTCACAATTATGATTAATATTCTTGCATTCCTACTGACGGCTGAACTCATTTTTAAAGGTTTAACTCAGGCGTAGAAATGAGAATAAAAACGAATACTGTTTTCAATATGATTTCAAATTAGTTCGGATAGTAATGGTTATGACTATAACAACTTTATGAGAGCATCAGTTACGCAGTTTTACTCCTATTTAACTATTCCTTAAGTTATTAAATCTATAAAACGATTTTTTTAATAATGAGTAGTAAAATAGTGGACTTTTATTTAAAAAAGTGATTTTTTTCTTCCTGTTCGTGACGATAATAGATTATTAATTTTGAATTAAAAGATATGGATATCTATCCATCTTTACGTGACTTTTAACATATTTGCCTTATTTAGAAGAATATATGACATGACATTTTTCCGACCATTTCTTGTTTATTTTAATTAGTTTTTGCTTCAAAAGTTTTTACGTAACTTTTTATTATAATTGATTCATAACTTTTTTAACGATAAAATTGATTAGTTGTGTAGTTAATAGTAATAATCTTTTAATCCATAGCAATAAAGCAATATATTTATTATGTGCTGATTTCAAGTGTTTATCAATACATACCATTTTGCAATTATACGCAATTAAATGGAAAATGTGTCGCAAACTTATTTATTTATGTAGTTTATTATTAAACAGCTTTTTCTGTGTTTGATAGGTGTTATTGATATGTTTCTAAACTAACTATTGTGTTGTGTTCGGCAACTGTTGATGTCAGCTATCGTGATGTCTTCCAAAAGTGCGTTAAACGGCTTAAATGCGTGTAAATGTTGTCCGTATGGCTTTCATATCGACACTGATTTTGTACACTATTGTGAAGCCTTATTGAAAGCACTTTATGGTACAAAACAAATGTCTCAAACACTACAATGTCGTTCAACAAACTCATTTCGTCGTAAAATCAATTCAGCCTTTTCTACCTATAACTCCTCTTCTACTCAGAGATCAGCCGCCGATGCATTCCTTTCATATTGTGATTATAATTATAATAACATTACAGCAAATCGTGTCAAAAGTCAAAACCACAACAATATATTGAAAAGTCAATCAGCAAGAGATAGTTCATTAATATCCGATTCATTGATGGTAGAGAACACATTAGGAGAAGTTGTGGAACAGTTCGAAGAAGCCTGGCTCGAGTCACATAATAGATTATCTGTTAATGTTGAGGTTGATGTTGATGTAGAGCCACAACTCATGGAATCTCCACCTGCATCTCCCGCTCCCTCGTCATGCACTTCATCTAATATATCACGAGTTGTTTTGTCTCAAATTCGTGATCAAATGGCATTGAGTTTAACACGAGTTAAAGAGTTAGAGGAACAGATCCGACACATTCCGCATTTGAGACAAAAAGTTATTGTTTTGAGAGAGGAAAAGAAGAAATTAATTCGAAAATTAGAGGGAGAGCCAGAAGACTCTTCCATTATTAATGATCCGCACAACATGTCTCGTGTTCGGGAACTCGAAAAAAGTGGTTTAATTACTCCTCCAATGATGAGACGTAAGTTACTCATGAGATCGGAATCAGACACTGATGAGGACGAGTTTGGAGACATTTGGATGCGTACATCTCCTCCGCCCTCAAAAAGGATATCATCAAAAAATATTAGACTCGAAGAATTAAATGATAAAATGGACGCATTTAATCAAACATCAGAAAAGTCATTGAATTTAATTTCCGTATCGACTAATACGGAAATGACCCCAAATGTGTCGTCTGTTGACTGTTCAACAAATACAGAACCAAAACAGTCAACTGATCGTCACTACTCTTTAGATGTATTAAATTCAATATCAATTGCACCTGAATTACAACCTGAAGTTCCAAAACGTATTACCACTCGTTCGATAGGGATCTCCACAAGTCTGGCACCGAGTCTTCCACGAAAAAGTGTTGCCATTGAAACGGAATTGAAAGCTAACGACACGATTAGCTTACGTGAGTTGGAGGCGAAGAGGCCCGCACTGGTCTCGTGGGGAACGGACCCCATTCGAGTCGATTTGATTCACGCACAATGTCAGGCATCGCCCAAAAGCAATGAAGTCAGCACTAAGACTGATCCGCTATGTGTCAGAGAGATCGGCGTCTCGTGCGGTACAAAAGATTTTGGAATCAAAAGTCGTTTAACTCAAACAGAGTGCAAATCTTTTAATAATAAACTAATTCAAGTTTCTGGAAATTGTCCAAAATGTGAATTAAGACAGACTGAAACTGTTGGAGTCGGAGATAACAACATATATGGAATCACTTCTGCAGATAAATCCATTGTCACCGATAAGGAAAGACCCACGAGTTTAGATTTCATGAGTGGGTCACCTGTTTCGAGAGCGAGCTCTTCACAGAGTATTCGCTTATGTGATAAATGCAATGATGCCATCACTTCAGTGGCTAAAGAGTTCATTGTTGGACCAAATGAGAAGATCACGAGTCCATTATTGCAGAGTAGAATCCCTCGTCCAATACATAGCACGGGTTCTCTCGAGAGGCGAACCATTAATGACAAAATCATTGAAGAGAGAGAAAATGAAATATTAGTTTACAAAAATCCGGTTTCACTTAGTCTGGGCTCGAGTCCTATTAAGCGCAACCCTCCGCTCAAGATTAAAGACTATTCTAACAAACAAACTCCTCCAGAGATTAAGATTATCGATGAAGTGTTTAAGATTACGGGTATATCAGAATCTGATGAGTCAGACGAGGAAAGCAGTTCTTCAGATGAGGGAACCTATGAAGTGGACTCGGGAGCAGTCGCTAAGCCGGTCGTCAGGAAGAGAGTCGAGCCCTCCAAAGAAATAAAAGCTGCCCTCAAAGTCTTGAATGACAACCTCATTAAACCTGAAAAGGCGAACAAATCTGCATTAGTGAGTCCTTTGAATCACTAATTATTAGAGTTTGATTAACAGTTTTAATGGTTAGCAGTTTTAATGGTTAACAGTTTTAATGGTTTGCAATTGTTTTTCAGCTCAAAAGTTTATCGATCATTGAGAAAGAGTGGTTCAAAGTGGCCGCCGATAAAAATTCAAATCCACACGTTGTTGAAGATTATATCGACTGTTTTGAAACTTATTCTAAGCATTTACTGAATCGTGTCGTCAATTTAGATGATTTGAGTGGAAACACAGCTATCCATTACGCAATATCTCATTGTAATTTCGATATTGTATCAGTTCTTCTCGATTCTAAAGTTTGTGATGTGAACAAAACAAATAAGGTTTGTTCTAACTATCATTTCAACAGAAACTACACATTAAATGCTTTTAAGACCAATCTTTCATTGGTCTCATGTATTTAACATGTATTTAATCAAAGCTCAAATTGAAAAAGTATCTAATGTTTGATTACTGTAAAGATGTTCTCGATTTGAATTTGAAATTATAATGAATTGAATTTTGTTAATGAAAGGCTGGCTATACGGCAACAATGTTGGTATCGCTCGCAAAAGTTGGAAATGAAACCCAAAAAGCAGTTATAAGGCGTTTGTTTCAATTGGGAGACGTGAATGTCAAAGCAAAACAAGTATGTGTTGCTTAAGTTTGCTTTTAATTGATTACTGATCATTCATGAAAATCACGTTCACAAATGAATTTTATTTTAAGTAATTATAATTATCGGCTTTAAGAGAGCTTTAAGTTTATTCTTAGGGTAGAATTTAAATTTTGACCAATAATTTGATTAAGGATAAACATCACGATTGCATAAATTTACACTTTAAAAGTACTGTATAATTGACCTAAACCTTAACAATTTAGTGCGTTTTTAAGTTATCTAAATTTATTTTAAATATATTTAATGCATTTTCGGTGTTTCCTATACTAAACATATCTATAGTTTATTTTAAAATCTTTATTTAATCAAAATTATAAACAAATAGCATAATATATTCTCTACCTTTCTGGTCATTGCTTTGATAGGTTATAAAATACATCAACAAAATACTTTTTAAAGCTTATCACTTTTTTGAGATTATAAATACCGGTAACATATTCTCTATAAGTTAGCTTTGATAGACATAAGTAATATTTTTTTAAAATACATACTAAAGCTAAACAATACAAAGAAGTCTTGAGCGCTAACTTTAATATTAGAGCCTTAAAAGTAAAGCAATTTTTTACATCAAAGTCTAAATCAAGTCTAAATAGGATTAGATTTGAAAAGACTTTTTGTCGGTCGCCTTAAACTGCATTGTTGTATATATCAGTTTATGCACTCTTCTATATTTGCATATTTTGTAGACAGAGATCTCATTTTGTTAACACATATGACAAAAACATTTCAGTCACTTATAATTATAATAAAAGGGCTGAAGTCTCACTTATTTTTAAAATGACAAACTATTGGCTACATTTGAATTCAACTCTTAACCAAAGGCCGATGACATGTGAAACCACAGACTTAAGAAAGATATATGTTGTCGTTTTATTTGAAACAGTTATGAAGAGCTTTAAGCTTAACTATATTTAAAGCTATAAAATAAGACTATAAAGAGTTGTAATACTGTGAGATAACTTGAATCAATAGCTTTTAGAGTTAATGGTAATGACATTCGTGAACGTGATCTACAATATTATTATATGTTTTAATTATTTAATGACATATTGATGTACAGAACGGTCAGACGGCTCTAATGTTGGCCGCAAGTCATGGACAGTTTTTTACGTGCAAAATATTGATGGAATGCGGCGCTGCTATCAATGTTCAGGACAATGACGGGTCCACTGCTTTGATGTGTGCCGCAGAACACGGACACACAGATGTGGTGCGACTCCTGCTCTCACATCCAGACTGTGACCCAACAATCGTAGACAACGACAGCTCGACTGCCCTCAAGATAGCGATGGCTAACAATCACAATGACATCGGTCTTATGCTCTACGCGAGTACAAGTATGTTAAGCCGTGGATCTTCTCCTTACGCTTCTTTGCGTAGAACTCAATCCAAAGCGATCGCCGCGTCTTTGCGCCGAACGGGATCTTTCAGTTACGGTCACTCACGTATAACTCCGCACACATTCCAATTGGCGCCTTCGCCACCGCCGCGTTCCAGACATTCTTCCACATCCACCACAAGATCGACCAAAAATTGAAATAATCCAAAATTGCAGCTAATAATAAGTTATATTAAACGTTATGGTTTGGACTTTTTGGGATAAATCGATGATTATATACAATAGTTATATATTTTTCGACGGAATAATAATTATTATATAAATATTTAATTTCTTAGAAGTTTTTTAGATGAAAACAAAGATTTAACGAATTGACAATTTTATTAATTCACTAATTAGTTTAGTTTTATTTAAGCTAACAAATCATGAATAGGTTTTTAATGCAATCAATCCAATAAAATTTGAAATGTTTAATTAGAAATTTTTTAGTTATAATCTTTTATAGCATTCATGGTTTCAATTAAAGCAATAATAATGATTAGAAAGAAATGATGCGCAATATATGTGTTGTCACGATATCTTAGATTCAGTTTCAGTAAAATAAACTCACAAAACATTAGAATATAATCTAATGAAACATTAATCAGAAAGTTTGAGATGAAGTTTAAGCTAATCATAATTCCAAACACACACATCACGTTTTATTCTTCGATTGGTCTCTCTTTAAAAATAATGTTCAGTTTAATGGCTAAAGTCTTAAGCAAATCGATGCCAGAGTTGTGCCTCAGGTTTTACCTTAAGTGTGATAAGAGGGCAAAAAGTTTTCTAATGGGCTTACGTTTGAATTTGCTATTCTTTATGATGAGATCAAATGAAATCCAAAGTGCAATTAATCTCATAACAAACTACCTGTTGTGCTGTTGTGTCGAACGTTATATTTTCATTAGCGATATTATTCAGCTATCTATAGCTCTTCTATAGTTTGACAAATAATGCTTAGAAGCTGTTCCACCCCTTCCACTTTGAATACAAAATCTTTGATCTGAGGGCTTTGCAAATGTCTTGAGCTTAAACTTTGAATAATAAATTTATGAATTTAATAATGCATTAATTTTAAGCAATCAACACATGGTAATTAACTTAAATGTTGACTAATATCCCAATATTATTTATGTTTATTAATGCTTTAAATGTAAATTTAGTTATCATTAGGTCTTAACAAATTATCAAACTATTATCTATTAGTTAAATGATTTAAATAGTATTTTTTATATACAATTTATTCTCATATTCTGTAATATTCTAATTGAATTTTGAATAAGTTGTTTACAAACTTACTCTGCATTCAGTAATAGAGTTTCTGAATTTATTTAAATCTAATAATCAGTGAACTAAATAGGTTTTTGAATGCAAACAATCTAATAAATCTTTAAATGTTGAACTTGCAAAAGATTTATGCATTTTAGTTGCAATATTTGCAAAGATGCCCTCCTCCCCACCTCCTCTCCACTTCTATTTTGAACAATTTATAATTTTTGAAAATGAAATAAAAAAGAAAATCCGTTTGAATAATGATCAAAATTTCAATAAGAGCTTTAATTGAAATCTGATACAAATTGATGTCGAAATTGAATCTGATTAATTTTGCAATAATTCAAACTAACTATCAATTAACTTTTTGCATAAGTAAATTGTTTATTTCGAAAATTTACTTTTAAAAAAATTGAATAACGATATTGAATATTAAAAATTGAACCACACCCGTGCATAATAATGAAATTTTAAAAATTTAAACCGCAAATGATGTATATTTTAACTTTGTAAAAAACTTATGCCTAAGTGAATTAAAATGTTACAAAAATCACTTTGCAATAAATGTTGACTTTTTATCAATAAATTTAAGTTTACAATTGCGATACTTTTGAGGCTCAAAAACTCAATTCTTAAATAACATAATAAAAAAGGCCATAAACTTGAAAAACTTGTATCTGAAAACAAATTGTCGTCTGAAGTAAATCCAAATACAAAATGCTTTCTGCAACTGATTCGCAATGGTTTACCTTAAATAAGCCAATACTTTAAACAAGCGAAATATCTTTTCCTTTCTACTCGTTTACCAATAAATTGAAAAAGTATAGGAGCTTTAGATATTTTTGATATTTTTTGAATAAACCTATATTTTTTATGGCCAAATGCCTTAACCAATGAACTACAAAGCTATTAATCATCTTCAAGGTTGCAAAATGTAAGCCTAATGTCTACTATTTTCAGTATAATATTATATTGAATGACTTTTAAATGCACGCTTCTTCAATGCTCTTCAATGCTGCAACTCTGCCATTGCTGTATAACAAGCTGGCCATTGAACTTATCAATCTTACAGATACGTTGCGTATCGTTTTGACCAAACCCTTCTTCAATGTGTAGTCGTTTTTTAAAAAAGTATGAAGACTTCTAATAGGATGGGTTTCAATATATTCAATCTATTACATTATAAAGTCTTTATATTAGAAAATTATATTAATATCATTTTCTAACTTTAATAGTAATTAAATACACGAGACGGCAGTTAAACACTTCAATAGTCTTTGGGATGAATTCATTTAAATGTCATCAAATTATAGTAATTCAACTTCTGTTCGTATTGAAACGTCTAACAAATCATTACAATTGAACGTTGTTTCAAAGTTTGATCATAAAAAAAGTTTAAATGCTTTCAAATTATGCTAAGGCTGGAGTTTATGTCATAAACTTTATGGCATAGACTCTATCTTATGAACCAAATGTAGACCCAACTGTTATGAACTTTCCACAAACATTCAGAGTTGCATTTAAACTTTCTCTCATTAAACAGCTATAGAGTTATTATAAAAAAACGCCATCACTCCAGACGGGAGCAATGCTTTCCTCCGAATAATTTTCATCCGAATTTATTACTCCGAATCAGCGTCGTAGTCAGCTGGGGGGCCGGTGGGGCCTAGGCCCCCTGAGATTTTAGACAATTTAAGTGTAGGTCTGTGGGAGTCTCTGAGTAACATACTGCTTTACAGTATAAATATGGCTAGGCCCCCTAGACCTAAAATCCTGGCTATGGCACTGCTTCGAATCCCTGTTTTCTTCACCCAAAATATTTACGGAAACATAAAATATACTAGTCTAAAGTACAAAAATGAATATACAAAATACATTTATGAGCAGTGATGAAAACGCTCGAGCGTTTGGCGCTCGGTGGCTCGCGCCGAGCGTCAAGTGATTATTTTCCTAATTGATTATATTATCTGTTCGAATATTAACGCACTAAATACACATAAATTATTTTAAGTATTATAAGTATATATTTTAAGTAATTAAGTCTGGAATTAAAAGAAGCAGCCGTTTAAGTAGAAATTAGCTTGTTGAAATTAAGTAGAATGTGTTTCATTGCGTTTTAAATGGCAATTATTAGCATAAATCATTGAAAGATATTATTTATGCAAAATATTTAGTTATATAATTTTTATGAAAGGAATACTTTAATAAATATATTTTTATTATTAAGCTTTCTTTGTAAACATAACATTGTAAGCATATATTTTTAATAATTTGATTATTATTTAAAGTTTTGTCGATTGAGTCAACTTTGGCTCTTCAGCAATTTTGTTTATTGATTTAAATAATACCATTAATCAAAGATTATTATCAAAGTCTGCATCAATTTATATAATTTAGCAATTGCAATTAACAAATAATTGAGTAATATATAACTTTTAATGCTATCACAATAATCAAAATGAAATTAATTAAGAATATTCATTCAAAATCTGAGAATTTGAATGTTCAATCCTAATATTAGATAATTTGACGCTCGGTAAACGCTCGCGCTCGAGCGTGGGTAAAAAATCGAGCGCTGAGCGTGAAAATTTCGCCGAGCGTTGCATCACTGTTTATGAGGATATAATGCAGAACTCTCGCGATTATACTTAATATTAGTCTACTATAAAAAGATGTGATTAGAAAATGATTATAAAATTATTGATGAAAATTTTCGATTTTATCAGTCTCCATCTCGTCTCAGTCTTGTGTAATAAAATATAATCTCGTCTCATATTTTTCTAAAATTATACATTTCCTACAGTCTCTTGAATTTAAGGCACTCTTATCTTAATCCTAGGATTTATCTTAGGATTAATACAAATTATTTATCTTAAAATATTTGAAATTTCACTGTGAATCTGAAAAGTTAATTTTCTGAGATTTTCTGCGAGACTTATCTTGTTTTCATGACAAATACCTTTTATTATACTTAATTGTAAATACTTTTAATTAATGCTTCATTTATTAATCATTAATATGTTTACATACACTGCCGCTCATAAATATGGAAAAAACGAAATTTAGGTATTAAATTGATTTATTTCGAAATGAGTAGCTTTTATAATTCAACTAATAAGACATTTTTTTATAGATAATTTGTGTCTTTAAAAAATGACTTTGAAATTGACTAAAAATATTTGACCGTTTAGTTGCAATTT
>JAUJYU010000799.1:0-11185 GCA_033995675.1 Nothrus silvestris
TACTTTTAAGGTGGTCACCCTAATTATAATATCATATATACAAATACAGTAAAACCTCTCTATCTTAAACATACAGTCAAGTAGTTTTGAAAAAAGTAAAAAACAAGCCCTGATATCCTATGGATTTATCTGCATTCATTTTAAAAAGCACTTAACTGCACGTTCAAGATAGAGAGGTTTAACTGTATATAAATTTAGAAATGATCTAAAACCAAATTTATTTAATGGAAAATTGTGAGTAACTCCATTATACTGTATTAATATATACGTATATCAAATATCATTTATCGTTTTGTGTTATCTGAAAGGATTTCATAGTTCAGATACAATATATATCATGAAAAGTAATTTTTTGTTCTCTCAAAGTTTAGCTGCATTTAAAACTTATCTCAAAGCTATTTGTAATCTTTAAAGGCTGAGAAACTATTAAAAATGACAGTAAAACATCATATGCTATAAATTCTTCTTCATATTTACAACTATTTTCTGTGTATAGGATTTTTTAACATTTGAAGTTAATAGCAATAGAAGAGCATAAATAGCTCTAAACTGTATTGGTTTTGAACATAAGATGTTAGCCATTCTGGTCAGATAAAAATATTGAACATTTTCTCAATAATTTATTATTAGATATCATAGCTTTCACTAAAAATACAATACTCTCCAAACTTTTCTACATTAATACTCCGCAAAATTTATAGTTATCTATGACTCCATTTGAAAAACAATAATCGTGTTTCTTGTATTCAATTTAAGCCTTTAGCTCATATTTCTCTAATTCATTTAAAAATGTTCAAGAAATGTGATTTACAACAATTTCTCCAACTTATTTAATTGGCAGATAACCAAAAATCTTTTTTTTACTACAGTATATGCTGTACATCAACGCTTCTCAACCTCCGTTTTAGGGTACGGAAAATCGAAGGTGTACAGTCATAGTCATATTCATTGCATATTGTCTGCAACACATCAACAAATTTATGATTACAATATTATACATTCAACTCTATACCTAATATGTTTAAACTGATTATCTTATAATTTTCTATTAGGCATAGAGTTGAATGTATAACATTGTAATCATAAACTTGTTCATGTGTTGCAGGCAATATGCAATCAATATGACTATCACTGTACAACCTTCATATTTTTTTTATATAAAATTTGTTTGGTGTGCCCTACAATTTTTGAATTAATCCAAGTGTACCCTCAAGTCAAAAAGGTTGATAAACAATGCTGTACATAGTATATTAAGTTAACTATTCAGTGATAATCTATTTTAGTCTTAAATTTCAATTGTTTCACTAAACAACATTTCGATTGATGTCCTATTAATTAAATGCAGATAATTATCCATAATTATAATAAACATATAATTGTTTTCATTAAAATTTTCTGTATTTGAATAGAATATTCATAGAATATATTATAGTTACGGTTGCCAGACATCCAGAATTGCGCTGACTATCCAGAATTTGGACTTAACATGAAGTGTCCAGATTGAGGGTAAGTTTGGACAATAGAGTGTCCAGATTTGAATTAAATTATAAAATTTAATATTCAATTATATAAAAAGCATTATAAAAGTCAGATAACTGAATGAAAGCTCAATAAAAGTATTTAATAATGTCTTTATAATAAACGTTTAAGAATAAGTAAATTATCTTTTAAACTTTGGGTTAACTATCTATAGGTCTAAGGGGACAATGACTCCACTAGGGATATTTGACAATTTAGGTGTAGCTATGTGATATCTATTTTTAATAAGCATCATATACAAATCAATAAGTTTAATGATAAGTTCAATAAATGATGTTTGGTACATATTGGAAATATAATTTAAGTAGAGTATATGTTAATATTACGCTAAAACTGTTAATATCTGTTTCATAATTAAGAGCTCCTAAGATTTAATAATTAGCAAAAATAGAGTTAAATTAATTGAGGCAAAGCATTAAAGCTATTTCAGAAGTTATACTCTGTATATTAAATTTAGCAATGAGTGAATCTAATTTAAGAGATCATAACGAACAGCTTAATTCACTAAAAAATGACCACAAACATTTGCAGAATTATGCGTAAGCATAAAATTCACACTAATTTTTTGCCGTTTAAATACTGTATACTTCGCCTAAAATTCAGAGCAAAATCACAAATTTGTTAAACAGAAAATTTAAAATAATTTTTATCTTAAGTCGAGATATGACAAGACAAGTGTTTATTACAGGGCTCGCTCGAAATTTTGAGGGGTTGAGGGGCAAGTAAAATGTCGGACTTTGGCTTCAAACCTCAGGACGACGATTCATTTTTGGAATTTTTTGGAAAATTAAGAAATTTTTGTGATCGCCCTCCTAATTTTATTTTGTTTTACATTTTGCCGCGAAACACAGGTGAGGTTTTTTTAACCCCTCCTTATATTTACATCTAAAATGACTTGACGCGCGTACAAAGTTAACTAATATAACTAATTTCATAACCTTCCTTACACCAACCTTAGTACAATAGCTCTCACAAAAGTGTTATTCCAACTCAATAGTAAGTGTGATAAGACACCTTTATTTTAATAGAAAATATGCATTCTTATCACACTTTTATGAGAACTATTGTACTTAATTATTTAATTTCTAAATGTTAAATGTTGTAAATACAAATAAAACATAATTTTTAACAAATGTCATTTATACGTATACTAAATTTGCAATAAAATCACGTGTCCAGAAATGCCCTGAATTTCGAAATTTTTGTCCAACATTCAATGAATTAATATCTAGCAACCGTAATTTAGTATATACTGTACTACAGTATAGTAAAGCAAATTGAATAATTTGTAACTCTTGAATCACAAAAAGTTTGAAGTTTCATAATTTATTGTGTATCACTTTTGATCCTCAATACCGAGTTTAATAATTGATGGCAACAATATATGGAATGTGATAACAGGTGTAAATACGTCGTAAATGACTTACAGTGAATGTCAGACTATTTATGCGCGAATGAACACTTTGGAAAAATGAGAAGTGAATAGTATTCATATTAGTGTTGCATAAGGTTATACATGCATTTCATGGTATATCAACATTCGCTAAGTTCGACACATTCCGCGACACACGAAACGCTGGTAACAGTGTTTGAATCAGTTTCTTTCGCTATTTCCAAATGCATGACATTTCAAGAAATAACGCTTTAATAAATCATATCATATCGATTGCATTTCATTCTAACACAATTCAAATCTTTTTTCCATATTTTGCTCTTTATATTAGTTGAAAGATTATATCCTATTTTGCTATAAGAACTGCATTATATGAACAAAAATTTGTTTACCATTTTTTAAGAAAGTTTATTAATATGGAATCCATAATAATTCATAACTCTTATGCATAAAATAACTTCAACTTTTTTTCTCTTCGCAATTAATTATAATGTATTTTTCTTCCAAATCGGAAGTGTTCCTAAGTCTAAAAATGAAAGCATAGTTGACATTGACTGATATGAGTTGAGGCCCAGAAAGCAGTCAACCAATGCATCTCAACTTGAAATGGAGTCCGATTCCATTTATCGATAGCAATTATCGTATCATAAATTATAACTTATTTGATCTTAAGATAACACGAATTGTTTAATTCACATTTAATTTCAATTTTCTTCATTTGGCATAAGTTAAGAAATGGCAAACATTAGAGAGTTATATATAACTCAATACAGGACTTAATATGTATTGAATAACGCATTGGATATCAAGAAATAATTTGTTTGTAAACAGACTTGAAGGCAGATTCCTTCCAATAATGTCCAAAAAGAAATAAAATGGAAATAAGATATGTTGACAGAAAATTATTGTTGACATTTAATTGTGATCGAATGGTTGCTCTCAATGGAAATCAATTGCAATCCAATTCAGAAGTTTGTCTTCTATCTATCTCTGCATTTAGTACTAAGAGATAAACATTTTTAGATTATATTCATATTTATAAATGAATCTAAATTAATGAAAAGCTAAGAGATATAAAATAGAAATATTATACTAAATTTTTTGGTGTCAATTCGAAATTTCCACTTTCATAACATCCAAACCCTGTTTTTAAATTATGTAAATTCTCATTATTTCATTTCATGTCATATAAAATGATAAAAATAGATGTGTTTTAATAGAACGAGTTTAACATTACTGAACAATCAAATAGCAGAATAGTTCCAAAGGATTTATTAAATGCATAACAGCTTTTATCACATACATAAAAGTATTTTACAGATTCTGCTAAAGTTATCTTTTCACAAATCTATTGCCAAATATCTTAGAGATTAATAGATTAAGAATAACTTTTGATCTTCAAATGCTGTATTTTTAAGTTGTTTATCTTATTATATAAGTAGATAAATAAGAAACACAACTATATTTATTGGATGCATTTTGGAAATACATTAGTTAACTTGAAAACATGGATTTCCTTTTTAACCAAAGACTATTATCAATATATAAGTCGATATATTTTTCGAATAGTAAAACAGGTCTACAAATACATTAAATATCTAATAATATTTCATTTAATAGTTAAATGTAAATAATTTAAAAGTTTTCATTAAATTCTTATGCACTTAAAAGGGATTTTCTATTTAAGAAAAATGTAAATGGAGGTTAACAGGGGTTAAATTTCGAAAGTGGAAACCAAGTGAGGTCAAATTTTTGTAATATATTTTTAATCCTTTATGTTAATGACTATATATTAAAGAGCTGTTCATTAAATCTGTATTTGTGAGGCTTAAAGGGTGATAATATGTTTAATGTTATGCCTAAGCAAATATACACTTACAGAACAATACAATGTAAATCTCTCTAAAGTTTTGAAGTTGTTGGGAGTTTAAATGCAAAAGAATCTACGCTTAATATCCATGCAAATGTATATCGATTTTTAAGATTATACAATCTAATACTATTTCTTAGAAAATTTTTCTTTTTTCCACTCTGAAAATTAAACTTTTTCTTATTTTATTATTTATATCATAATATTATAATACGATTTTTGATAAGTTATAAAAAATTTCCATAAATATTGCATATGAGCCTCTGTTTCATAAAAACCAAAAATTTAACAGATTTCAATGTACTTTCATTTAAATCACATATCAACTGACCAGAGAGTTAAAAATAACTTATCAAATCAGTAAAAAATCAATGAAAGTTTTATTTTTTATTTTTGTGAAATGCAATATATTTTTTTTATTTAGTTATAATATTGACTTTGGAATTATGCCGAAAGTTAAAACTTAACAAATGTACGTAAAACTTGTCAGCACTTATTCAAATATATTTTTTGCAAATTCTAAGGATCGCAATTTTTTATAAATCTTTTATAAGTTTTGTGAGTGATTTTCGAAAATTTTCACATCTATAAGACTAAAAAAAAGTTTCAAAATCTATAACAAATTATAGAAAATCCAAACTCATAAGTTCCGCAGTTGTCATTCATAACTAGAAGACTGACTTAAATTAAATTTATTGCATACGCATTGCAGAAATACTTGAAGACAGTTTTTTTTTATAAAAACTAAGTAAAATTTGCTTCTTTTTATTTTTGCATAATTTTGCCTAAATTTTACGCTCAGTCTATTGTACTCTAGTGTTGCTCTCAAAATACATTTGTCCTCATAATGTCATCGAAAGTCATTCTTGAATTATGCTCTACAACATCTTTCCTCTTATACATAGATCATCCAATCGCTCTCTCTCTCTCTCTCTCTCTCTCTCTCTCTCTCTCTCTCTCTCTCTCTCTCTCTCTCTCTCCCCTCTCTCATCCTTTCATTTCATTTCTCATTTTTTATATGAATTTCAAAAAGCATGCATTCATTCAAATGACATTATAATCAAGATCTATGTGATGTTATGTATGTTTCGTCCTCATTGACATTCTCTCTTATATGAGTTGAAGAATGTTTTCTCATTCATTATAATGTATTACTACTAATGTGTAACTGATATTTGAGTTATAATGTTCTCAAATTAAATCTAGACGAATGTTCTGGCTTTCAAGTCGACAATTTTCTAATCAATTTAAATGTGAAAATAGCATCAAATTTTATTTTCTTTGCTATCATTTCATTTCACTCTATTATAACTTATTATATGCATTCATGCGTTACTATAAATTGAAATATTATTGATTTTAATATAATGTAACAACTTTTCATTATTCACTTTTCGTTTAATACAATTGAGAGATTAAATTTTTTCAGATTATTGTTGGGAAAGCTGTTCAACAGAATGCCAAACAACCATTATTTTAAGAAATATTTTAGATACACAACACATGCCCTTCAAAAAAATTTTTCTTATAGACGTTTAAAATTTCAAAATTCATAAATTTTAGAAAAAAATCATTACATAATTTGCTTTCAAACATAGGTTTTTAATGTACTTATATTTTTTATCAGAATATAAGGAAAAAGTATATCAAATTTGAAGAATTATTTTCTGAAAAAAGAAAAAAACATAAATTAAAGTAAAGGACCATATGTACCTTGAATTTTTTTGGATTTTCGTATTTTGGATGATTTATTATTAAAGAACTCAAAAAATCTCAGTTTGACGTATTTTTTATTTTTTGATATCTCTTATACTTTTTGAGTTATGAATTTTTGAAAATTTAACTTACATTCAAATTTTGAAAAAAGACGATTTTCAAAATTTTATTTAACCCCCGTCCCCCACTCAAAAAAATTTGAAAATTTTCCATAAGCTCAGTTTGACTTGAAAATGTTTTCTGAAATTATCAAGTTGTGTTAAGAACTTTATTTTACCCATACCATTTATATATTAAAATTGTTTTTGGTAAAGTTAAAGATTTCCTCCCCTCCAGAAATAAAAAATGGCCGCATATTTCGATTGTATTTGAGTTGCTGATTAAGGATATATAAGTCTCTAATCTCGGCGACCACTACTTGTCGAGTTATTCGACTTTAAAAGTCGAAAATTCTTAAAATTTAAAAAATCATATCTTAAGAATCAAGAGGGGTAGAGGGGTGGGTTTTCACTAAAATACGTCGCAAATCAGTGGCTTTCTACCATAAAAATTTCAATATTAAGCTAAAAGTTTTTCTAATAAATTTTAATTATTTTTCAATTTACAAATACCATTTATATAACAAAAAAATTTATATTGTAACGATCGAGAAGATCGACCTTATGTCCTTATGTCATACAAAAGTCAGATTATGGCAAAAATCTGTAATATTTTACCTAATGTAAAATTAGCGATTAGCAATAAAAACTTTTAGCTCAATACTGAAGCCTTTAATACTTTATGGTAGAAAGCCACTGATTTGCGACGTATTTTAGTGAAAACCCACCCCTCTACCCCTCTTGGTTCTTAAGATATGATTTTTAAAATTTTAAGAATTTTTGACTGTTAAAGTCGAATAAATCGAAAAGTAGTGGTCGCCGGGATTAAAGACTTATATATCCTTAATCAGCAACTCAAATACAATAGAAATATGGCGGCCTATTTTTATTTCTGGGGGGGGGGGGGCAGAAAATCTTTAACTTTACCAAAAATAATTTTGGTATATAATTGGTATTTGTAAAATAAAGTTCTTAACACAACTTGATAATTTCAGAAAAACATTTTCAAGTCAAACTGAGCTTCTAAAAAAACTTTCAAATTTTTTGGAGTGGGGGACGGGGGTTAAATAAAATTTTGAAAATCGTCTTTTTTCAAAATTTGAATGTAAGTTAAATTTTCAAAAATTCATAACTCAAAAAGTATAAGAGATATCAAAAAATAAAAAATACGTCAAACTGAGATTTTTTGAGTTCTTTAATAATAAATCATCCAAAATACGAAAATCCAAAAAAATTCAAGGTACATATGGTCCTTTATAGTATCATTAAATTTTTAACAACTTTCAAATTCTATTTATCATAATCAAAAATCTTAATAATGGAATTTAGTAATCAATTTATTTCAAAATCATTTAATTAATAACACGTATCAAATGCTTCGAAAAAATTTTTAAAAATAATAATATTATTTGAATATTTGATATTATTTTCACTAAGTTTAAAGTGAAACTAATCTCATTTATAAGAATAATACTATTGAGAAATGATCGTAAATACAAATGAAAAAGTTTCTAGAATTATACTATGTATGTATACTCCGTATATTTGAAAGAAGTAATTTCCTTTTGTAAACTATAGTATTAGGCATGAATTTACTCACAAATATTGCATTGATCTTTGAATTTAGTAATAGTAATAGCAATAACAATAACATCTCTTGTCTGTCAAGTTTTTATTTGATGCGCTGTCGAACAGCTTAAAGGATGTTTGTCTCGATTGAAATGAGCTTCACTGCTGTCATCATATTTGACGTGAGCTTATATTTGTGGTCTGTTTGATATTTATTCTAACAATTTGTATTTGCTTATGTACTCCACACAAATCTCCAGAGCCTGAATGGGCGCTCATTCCAAATATTCATCTTTTAACTAACTTATTGTTACTGTCGGGGAACTCAAAATTCAATTGTGTTGTTACGAGGTTTGCCCACCAAATAGATTATGTGATTGCAATTCTCATAGGTTTGCAAATCAATATAATTTGTGAAACTCTTTTTCGAAATAATAACTCAGATTTCTATTGGTATAAATATTACAATACCGTTCAATAAGGATTAAATTGAGTTGAAATATAGCTTTAAAGACTATTACCAATGAATTCTATTTAATATTCAGAATAGTTAACAAAAATTTTATTTAGCCTCAAACAAATTTACGAAATATCACATAAGTCTATCATTGAAAAAACCCGTAAGTTTTATAGCATGAGAGCTTTCAACTCCTGTAAAAGACAGTTTCACTGAAGCACTTAATATTCTATTATAATAACATTATGTTAGAGTTAGGCTAACGTTAAGGCAACTAAAGTTTTTTCAATGGGAATCAAGTATAAGTTTATGCCTGAAGATGAGTATGGAAACTCTGTATTCTTGCTTTTATGAGCAAAATATTAAAAGTGCAAATAGTTTTAAACCAATTTTTATTATTATATTTTATAGTATTTGACAGCATTTTTAAAATTCTGATTTGCATTCTTTAGAACTTTAAAGTAACTTAACTTTCAAAATAAATTTATAACGTATTAAAGATCTAAAGGTTTGTGTCTAACTAATCAAAATGAATAAACTTATATTTTTTATAATGTTTTAACTAAAAAAATTAATATTTAAATAGATTGAAAGCTGTTTTATTGTTGTCGAAAATATAAGGCAAAATGTTGGAAATTTTATGCCAAATAAAAGTGTGTTTGTTATATAACACTTATTGTGAGACTTAAATCTGTATATAATATTATGTGAAATCTAAAGAAAGCTTTTTACAAATTAAGGTCCATATGTTGTTTGACTTAAGAACTTGTTTAAGGTTTAAATTCTTGTCATTGTTTACTCTCTTTTAGAAATTTGAACCAAAAGACATCTGAAGAGAGTTTTTGATAAACAAGAGTGAAGACCAGACATAAGAAATGAAAGAAGAGGCACATTAAATGAAAGTACAGTACACACAAGTAATAAAGCTCTATAGAGTGATATAAATGAACATTTATTCGAGTGAATAATCGATTTTGACTTTTGATGGAAAGAGAATATGAATAATTTTATTGCATGTCATTTGCATTTTCATAATGCTTTCCAATTGTAGCAATTTTTTATTGTAATCTCAAAGCATTCATTATAAGTCTAAAATTTTTATAATTAACTTTTCATTCGAGAAAAGCTCTTCCAATTTAGAGATATTTTCTCTGTTTCTCAATTTGATGAGAGAGTGACTCCCTTTTGACGGCTCACTATTTCTATGTATACGCAATGCAAGAGATTTATAATGAGATCAATATTTTCATCATTTTATTCGACAAAACATAATAATAAGCTTCAAATGTAAAGCAAAGTATAGTTAGAAAACTTTATTCGATGAAATATAAGCAGAATATCCCAAACCTTATATCTATGGGGAGTTTATCATCGGAGTAGAGGCAAGATTACGGATTTGGGTCTTTCTGAATATTACTCTGTATATTGTCTAACATAACTTAATTCCGAAGAGGGGCTCAGGTGTCCGCTCGCGCTTAGATTGGCTGACAAGTGACAAGTGAGCAGCTCTTCTCTGCTGGGACTTCATCGCATCTCATCCTCTGCGTGTGTCATACATTTCACTCATTATTAGCGACTCATTGTCTTTGTCTATGAATCCATAAATCTGATTACATTTTAAGACTTTAATCCTAAACTTAATTAAGCATTTTATACATTTTATTCTTCATTTAAAGGACACTTTTAATGGTTAAACATTTTTTTCATGAATCAACCAATTTATAAGAATTACTTAATTTATCATAAGATTCATAAACAGTTTAAGTACTTAGAGTTTAGTCTTAGAATTTAAGTTGTTTTTAGCAATATTTTTGTTTAAATTATAAGTTAAACCAAGTTATTAATCAAATAATTATATAATATAATTTCGCTGACAATCTCATAATAAATTATTATTATTATTATTATTAAAATTTAGTATTTATGTCATAGAAATGCTTTAAAATATAAATGTTTAGTGATTTGAGAGAATTTATTTATTTTTTGGCAACACTTTCACGATTTTGTACGCATTGTACAAATGATAGTAACATTTCTTTTATATAAATTTATAGAAATGATATTTTCTTATAAGAAATAAGTTTCCACTTATATTCCTTCATAAGGCATAACAAAAAAAAGTTGAGTCGAATTAAGAAATGTTAGTGACATTCGCATTCTTTACATCATTGAAATTTATTTTCAGATGAAATATGTGTCGAATAATGGACTTTAGTATAACATTTGCAGCATTTTCTCTGCGGCTTCTTTAATGTTGAATTCAGTAAAAAATATTTATATGTATTGCTTTTTATACATGTGTGGAAAAAGCTCTTTTGCCAATTTTTCTTTATAAATATATATCCCATTTTTATTTTCGACTTTTTGCTACCACAGGCTATGACTGCTGACTATTACTACTGTATTTATACATATAGTATTTCTACATCAATTTTAAAAAGTATACTTTCAATGCACAAAATTTTATAATCATTTAAATCTCCAGATTATATATTACAAGATTGAAAACACTTGGAAAACACATAACACATTACATTTTCCAT